>CAUYRT010006443.1:0-25849 GCA_963574885.1 Lepilemur ruficaudatus | reverse complement strand
ATTTATTGAAAGGATTGAAATTTGAGGAAGGTTTACATTCATATTGTTGGGTAAAGTCCAGTTACTTTGTTTTACTCCTTGTGCCATCCTGCAATTCAAGTTCTAGCCTTGAAACTCTTTGAGGATTTTACTTTGAAGAGTGCCTATTGCCCTGTTCAGTGTGAAAGGCCAGTCTAAGAACTTCCTGTAGGGCTGGTCTAGTCTTTGCAAATTCCATCAGAAAATGCTTGTCTGAGAAGGACTTTATTTCTCCCTCATAGATGAAACTTAATTTTGCCGGATAAAGAATTCTAGGTTGGGCTTTATTCTGTTTTAGAAGGTTAAGGATAGGCACCTAGTCCCTTCTGGCTTGTAGAGTTTAAGATGATAAATCTGCAGTTAATCTGATAGGCCTGCCTTTCAAGTTTATTTGTTGTTTTTGTCTGGCTGCACAGATTGCTGAAAGATTGCTTCTTTTGCATTTACTTTGTTCAGACTAATGATCACGTGACGAGGTGATTGCCTTTTCACGTTGAGTCTTCCAGGAGTTCTGTGTGCTTGTTGTACCTGAATTTCAAGATTTCTGGCTAGGCCTGGCATATTTTCCTCTAGTATTTCATGAAATAAGTTTTGTAGCCCTTGTGAGTGGTCCTCAGCCCCCTCCAGCACCCCTATCAACCGTAGGTTAGGTTTTTTTTACATAATCCCATACTTCTTGTAAACTTTGGCCTTGTCTCTTGTTTTTGTGTTCCCTTTCTGCTTCTGATTTGTTTAGCACATATGCATAATCTTCAAGCTCTGAAATGCTCTCCTCAGTCTAATCCATCCGGTTCTTAAGACTTTCCATTGAGTTTTGGAGCTCTTTGAATATTTCCTTCATTTCTAGGATTTTTGTTTGATTCTTCTTTATCAATTGAATTTTTTTGGATAATTTTTCATTCATTTCCTGAATTGTTCTTGTGGTTTCTCTATGTTGGGAATCAATTTTCTCTTCAATGCCATTGAGTTTTCTAGCAATCCATATTCAGAAATCTTCCTCTGTCAGATGAATCGTATCAAGTAGGTTGCTATCAGTTGGTGAGGATAGAGAATTTATTTTTGGAGGCGATTTTTCTCTCTGATTCTTCATGTTTCCTGTGTTCTTTCACTGGTTCTTTCTCATCTGGGTTCTTTGTCAAGGATCGGAGTTGCTGGGACTGGATTATGAATCACAATCTGAAAGGCTGCTTCTATCTTCTTTCAGCCTCCAACAGAGAATAGGACTAGAAGTGGAGGTAACAGTCTGGCAACCAGGTTACAGGATGAATGGCTTCCTTCTCAGCTCTGCCCCGCAGTGGAGTCAGTCCCTTCTGAGTGAAGCACCAGGCCCCAGTCACAGGAAAGGGTTGGTGATGCTGTCTCCCCAGGACCCAAGTGGAGAGGCAACCTCCCTTGCAACTACGCCCTGACAAGCTGGTTGCTGCTCTCCTGGCTCAGAAGGAAAAGAGCTGGGTATGGAGGGCAAGGACCCAAGACCAGGCTGACATGTCAGCCGTGGCTGGCTGTCACCACGTTCCCCTAACCTTCCCTTCAAAAGCTGAACGGGAGCCAAACAGGAGCCATGGGAATGGGAGTGGCTGGAATTTAGATAGACTCTGACTTTTTTTTTTTCTTCTCCCAACCTCTTTCAAATGCCGGACCTGCTTGACTGGTTTAAGACCGGTAGGGGGGCTGTGATCGCTATCAGAGCAGCCTGCAATGTTTCCAGGTTAGGGGAGGCATCGCATCCCCTATTTAGAGTCTGCACTTAGGGTCCACCCACAGCACAGCTTCCTAACCACGTTCACTCCAAGCCTACAGCTTCCCGACCTGCTGAGATCCCACTGTTCAGCTGCAGGGTAGCACGATCACTCTGTCTATCCAGAGTCTGCCAAAACCTCAGCGAGTTCCCAGGGCAGGCTCTCCTCCAAGGTATATGCTCCCAGCCCTCGTCTTGGAAGCCTCTCAACGTGAGAAGGCACTCTCCACACTCACTCCTGTGGCAGCGGGCAAAGCCCGCTCAGCTAGGTACCTCCCCAAATAGAGGAGCACAATCAAGAGTTCAAAATTTTTCCTGCTCCAGTTTTTTCTCCACACAGCCCGTCTGCCTATACCACTGTTTCCCGCACACTTCAGCCACTTCCCTGCTTGCGAGGGTGTGGGGCGCAGTGGGGAAAGGATGGTCCTCCCGGGAGTCAGAACGCCATGGTAGAGACGCCTGCCACCTGAGCGGGAACCAGGCTCCCTCTCTAAGGCACCCGTCAGACTCTCTGTACTTCATGAGAAATTTTCCGATTCACCTCATTTTTCCACTGGAGTCCAGTGTCCCATGCTGTTTCTCTGTAGGTCCACTGAGCTGGTCCTGTGGAAGTGGAGTTCACTGGTGTGCAGTGGTCTGCCTATTTCAGCTCCGATTCTGAGAGCATAGAGGCATAGAGCCAGGAGGCCACCCCTATTCTGCCATTTTCCACAATCTTCAAATTTTATATACATATATATATATATATATATTTAAGTACACTTGCATGATACTTTCAGGTATAAGTTATTATAAAGTAAAATGATATAGAATGTGGTCCAATAGATTAAATGCAAGAACAAGACTAATTATAATAGTAATTAGTATATCACAAGAGCATTTACAAATAGATACTGTTAAATTGCTTGGGAAAATATGTAATTCTTTAAGAAATTTTAGCATAAACAATGAACTTTTTTTTTTTTTTGAGACAGAATCTGGCTCTGTTGCCCGGGCTAGAGTGCTGTGGCATCAGCCTAGCTCACAGCAACCTCAAACTCCTCGGCTCAAGCGATCCTCCTGCCTCAGCCTCCCGAGTAGCTGGGACTATAGGCATGTGACAATGAACTTCTCTATATTAAAAATTTACTTAGCATCCCCTTTAAGGGGAATACAAAGGGCAAGTTTCATTAAACTCATATGGAATTATAGATTTGTGGTAATAGAGCCTTAACGCATCATGTGCTAAATAAGTCTCCTGCAACAAGTCTTATCATGACATTTTACAGCTTGCTTCAATGTTTAGCTCAGGTTATCCATAATACATGATTATTTTATTTTTATTTAACAAATACTTAACAGTCACCATATGTCAGGTGCTGTTCTTTGTGCTTAACAAAAATAAGCACAATCATTTTAAAAACATTCTGAAGTGAATATTATTATTATCCTTATTTTACACATAAGGACATTAAAGCTCAGATCAGTTTGAAATAACTTGTTCAGGGTCACAAAGCTGGTAAGTGATAGGGCCAGGATCCAATTGCAGGTAATCTCATTCCGGAGTGTTGCCTCTTAACTAGCAACAAAAATGTCTCATATTGTATTCAATTATCACCCTCTGTTCAAATCAGAATGAACAAGTGAATCTTCCAGTCTCTGCTCCAGCACTTCCTGCCTGTGGGGCTTGGTCTGATATGATTAGTAACTAACCCTGAGTGTTTGACTTGATAAAATATTAATTCCTACCACCCAGTATCAGTTTTTGTTTGGGCTGAGTGGTTGTCATTTGGGGAAAATGCTAAAGCTTCATATTCTTTTTATCAGAGGATACATTTTTTTTTTTTTAAGTAAACATACACTGATGTTGAGGAGGTTCGAAATTTCAGACTAACAAACTCCAGGTCTTTGAGCATGCTCCTCTCTCCACTTTCTTCTGTGTTTATAGGGATGTTTTCTGTTCATTCTTTAGGTCTTAGCTCAACAGTGACTTCCTCAGAGAGGTCTTTTCTGACTCCCGATCTGATTCCCCCCACGCTCCCCACCCACAATCACTGGCTATCACAGCATCCTGTTCTTCATAGCATTACTTGTTATATTCGATCATATACCTTATTCTCTTTCTCTACCCCTCTGGTTCCAATATAAGCCCTGTGGCAGCAGGATCTTGTCTGTTTTTACCCATCTCTATACGTATCGTCACTGTGTATCTAGACACATGAACAATACATGATAAATATATTTTTGAATACTGGAATGAGGATGCTGGAGAATAGAATTTCACAAATCAATACTAGCACTCACTGAAAGCAATAAAAGAGACAGAGCAGAGAGAGATGGGAGTCCTTTGGCACACAAATGCCTCTGTTGAATCAATAGTGCCTAAGCATTCACCTCCTTCACAAGTTCACGCTCAAACCCAGGAACATGGGAAAACTGTTCAAGTTCCTTTCCAGGGAAAAGATATACCACACAGTCACTAAATCAGAACATCTGAGGACTTACTGATCTCTAAAAGATGGGATATGCTTCTTGTTTAATTTCTACTTTATCCTTAGCTAAATTTACTTCTCTTTAGAGGAGAACAGGTAGTTGTCACCTTTATTTTAATAGTTCTTGAAGCTGTTATTATCCATCACAGAAATCTGGCCATTCGTCTCTCCAGCTTGAATGAGTCAAACCAGCTCTTCTTCCCCACATTTTACTTAGACTAATTCTGTAGTCATCTTCCCTCTATAGATTTTAATGTTAGGGCTTTGAGAAAAAGGAAGTAAGTATACCGTGTATTCACTGTCAGTCTGTGTAAGCCCAAGCTGTTCTGTTTTTTGCCTTTAACTTTGCTTTGAGCTTTCTTGGATTTGTAGCATTTGCATTTCCAAGCCTCCTTTCAAATGAACAGTCCACAGCAAGCATCCATTTTCAATGTTTGCTCTACAAGTTATTTTGACAGGTTCTTAACAATATGGTCCTCTTGAATCTCTCACTCTGTGGGATTGGTATTTCTGGGATTAACAGACAGTGACTTCCCTTGTGTGCTCTCCTGGGGCTTGGACCCTGCATGAACATTTGTTTTTCAGTTTTACTTCTGTCCTTAGACACAGGAATTGGTTCTTCCTTTTTCTTCCAGCAATAATTTACTACCGTTCTTCAAATATAATCAGTCTTCTCTACAAGATAGTGAAAACAAAGTGGCGGTTTGTGTGCCATTAACTCCACATTGCAAGTCTCCTCTTGTTTATAGTTTGTTATGTGACTTAAACAGAGCTCTTTAACAAAAAGATCCGACAGATCTCTACAGAACATTCCACCCAAATAAAGCTGAATTTACATTCTTCTCAGCAGCCCATACAACCTTTTCCAAAGTTGACCACCTACCAGCCCGCAAATCAGATCTCAACAAATCCAAAAAAATAGAAATTGTACCATATGTCTACTCTGACCATAGAGGTATAAAACTAGAGTTCAATTCCTATAGAAATCCTCACTGCTTCACAAAGTCTTGTAAACTAAACAATTTATTATTGAAAATTTCATGGGTCAAGGAGGGAAATCAAGAGTTTCTTCGAACTAAATAATAAAGGAGACACAAGTTACCAAAACCTGTGGGATACAGCAAAAGCATACTTAAGAGGAAAACTAATAGCAATAAACAATCACATCCAAAAGACAGAAAGCTTAGATATTGACATCCTAATGAGTAAACTCAAGGAAATGGAGGAAGAAGAGCAAACCATGCCAATACCAACAGAAGAAAAGAAATAAGAAAGATCAAAGCAGAACTAAATGAGATCTAGAAAAAAGAATTATACATAAGATCAACAAAACCAGAAGCTGGTTTTTCAAAACGATAAACAAAATCAATAGCCCTCTGGCTAGACTGACAGGAACTCAAAGGGAAAGGACTGTAATAAACTCAATTAGAAATGAAATGAAAAAGGGAGATCACAACAGACACCACGGAAATACAAATCATTTTCTTTGATTATTATAAAAAACTATACACTCAAAAACTACATAGCAAGGTGGAAATGGACAGATTTCTGGAAACATACAACCTTAGACTTCAGTGAAGGAAGTAACTGCAGAGGTTGTGGAAATGGCAAGAAAATTGAATTAGAAATTGAGCTTAAATATTTGACTAATTTGCTGCAATCATAAGATAAAGCTAATGAATGAAGAGTTGATTCTTACGGACAAGCAAAAAAAATGGCTTCTTGAGATGGACTCTACTTTTTGTGAAGAAGCTATGAACATTGCTGAAATGACAACAAAGGATTTTGTATATTATTAGTATATAAACTTAGGCGACAAAGCAGTGGCAGAATTTGAAAGAATTGACTCCAATTTTGAAAGAAGTTCTACAGTGTGTAAAATACTATGAAACAGCATCATATGCTACAGAGAAATCTTTCCCAAAAGGAAGACCCAATGGATGTGGCAAACTTCATTGTTCTCTTATTTTAAGAAATTGCCACAGCCACCCCAGACTTCAGCAACTGTTACTCCAATCAGTCTGCAGCCATCAACATAAAGACAAGACCCATTCTTGCAAAATGATTATGACTTGCTGAAGACCCAGATGGTTATTAGCATTTTTAGCTATAAAGTATTTTAATTAAGTTACAGATGTTGTCTTTTTAGATATAATGCTATTGCACACTTAATGATCTACAGTATAATGTAAACATAGCTTTCATATTCACTTGGAAACCAAACATTTCATGTGACTCATTTTATTATGATAATTGCTTTATTTTAGTGGCCTAAACCCTAACCTGCAATATTTCCCAGGTATGCCTGTATAAGAAAATGAGGTCAGAGTGGTAATAACAAGAAGTTATGGGAAAGTGGAAGACAGGACTAGCCATGGCACAAGCTTCTGACAAATCAGAAAATCCAAAAGCAGAAAACTTGCTGGAAATTCAACACTCTGCACAGATCCAGGAAGAAGTCCTCCAACTGGACACAAGGTCACAAAAGTTAGTTGATTTAAACAATATAATTTACACAATGGGTATTCATTATCACAAAGATGTCTTTCACTATGTGATGCACCAATAGTGGTCACACTAGCTAGAACTCTCACAGAATACTCCACTGCTTGTTAAGTAAAGTAAAATTTGTACTCTTTTCTTTTCCTGGGAAAAAAAGAGAACAACCAAGAAACAAAATAACTACAAAACTACAACCACCATATAATTACTTCTCTCAATAGGCATACATATGAAGCCCTGCCAGTCATTTTATATACATGTAAGTTTCTGACTTTATTAACACATTGACGGAAGGTGTGTTTTTTTTTTTTTTTTTTTTGGACTCTGAGTCACTGAGGGCTAGTTTTGATAGAGTTGGTGAAATATCGAAAGCAAATGGGCTTGTGGGCTATTACTGAAAGAATATAAAAACAATGCCTAAAAGGTCAAAGGCATAAAAGGTCAATTCTGTCAGTTTTAGAATCCTGGCTTCAGGCTGAACATATGACCCCCAAATGCTCTGCGTTAATAACTTTGTCTTCACAGCATGAAAATTTGTAAAGCCTTGATGATCATTTAACCTCTAAGATGAAATGTGTGTAAAAACTACTCATCAATCTTGAATTGGACTAAAGATCAATCCAAACTATCATGGTTCTCTTGCTTTTGTAGAAACAGAAAGCCCAAATACAGTGACAAGCTGGGAACATGATCTCTGAAGTCAAGTGATTTGACCCAAGGGGAAATTGTGGGACTGGTACGAGGATCAGAATTCTTCATATAGAAAGGCTGTTCATAATGCACAGGAGACATCCAAACTGGCTGATTACCTAACATACTGTCTGGTATGTCATCTTTTCATTTATACCTGATAATGAAGAACTTTGTCTGAGAACTGTGCTTTTAGAAAATAGTGAGATTAAGAAACCCCTCACACTTTTTTTTTCCCACAAGAGGACTTACTGAAATGAGTCACCCACCCTTCCCCACATTAGTTAGATAAAACTCACAGATGACCTCCTTGTTTTACCTAAGACCAGGCCAGGGACAGATCTTCTGTCAAATTCCTGTTTGCTGTCTCATAAATGTTTAGCTAACCTGTTTGTAGCCATTGAACAATATAGACGAAATATCTGCTAACTTGACAAGGCCAAACTTTAGTTAAACTTTTCTCTCCCCACCCAACCCCTGAATTTTTATCTACCCTGAGCCAGCATTGGAATGAAGAATAAACCCAATGTTATGGTGCCTCTCAACAATAGGCTGACCTGGACCCCAAGGACAAATAATTCTTGTTCAACTGTCTGATCAGGCTATGCACTCATCCTCTTCCACCATACCTTGTTCTCTCTAGCCTAGCCTCATTTTTGCCTCCCTATAAAAGAAAATTCCTTTCATCATGGTTTTTGAGATGGCTGTGGATCTTATGGTTAAAGTGTTCTCCCTGTTGTAATTGTCTTCCTCTTTGAACTGCAAAAGTAAATCTCCCCTTATTACAATAGTTGACCTCTCTTTATTGCAATAATTCTTTCAAATAAAGCATCTCCTCACCTAAGTATGCATATGATGTTTATTTAATACATCCAAATATAATGCAACAGACTTCTAGGTACATAAAATCAGGGAAGAAAATATTCTTTACTTGATTAATATCTAATGTTCCTTCAATGTCTTGCTAACAAATGGACTGATTTTTATCAGCTGGCTTGAGGGCAGAAGGATTTGGAATGTGTGTGTGTTGGAGGGGCTGTGCACACACACACTCCCATGCCCATGTAAAGGTAGAGCTTTGTAGAGAAAGCTGAGCACAAAAAAAATGGAAAAAATGATAAACATACTCTTGGGTACAGGTGTTAATGACCCTCATCCCATCATACCTCAGAACAAGGGAAGCACATGTCCTGAGAAATTAAATTTTAGAGTTTGCTCATTTTTACAGTAATTTAATGGAGAGTTATTTTGGTTTGACTTTAAAATATATTTCATCTGTTTAGCATTAAGCACTTACATTGCATAGCATTTTTCCAATTGAATTTTGAACCATTTTCTTGCTAATTGTAGTTATAAAACACAATGTTTTATTTACCCAATTAAGGATTACACTGCAAAATATTTTAGAGACTGGCTCAAATGATTTGTTGCAAATTATTTCTCATGAGAAAATATGGCAATACTATCATTTGAAAAGGAAGCCATCATATGTATTTCATGTATGTTATTTCTTCCATGGATTTGTCTATCCACTTCAATTCATTTCAGGGGTAAAAAAAAAGTCAGTTGTATTTCAGAGTCCTTCAATTCATGCAAAATTTTGTCATATGCTCATGTTGTGGTTCAGTATCAAACTCTCTAAATCCAGAAATCCTCTTTCATTTTTTGTGGCATTTGTTATATTCTTTAGTTAATCTTGCACTTAGCTGTTTTTAATGTTCTTCTCCAGACTCCTGACATTAAAGCAGCTAATTTTATGGAACCAGGGAAGACCAAATATAGCAAAAGCAATCCTAGGCAATAAAAACAAAATGGGAGGTATCAATTTACCAGACTTCAAACTATACTACAAGGCTATAGTAATTAAACAGTTTGGTATAGCCACAAGAACGGGGATGTTGACCAGTGGAAAAGAACAGAGAATCCAGATATAAAACCATCCTCATATAGCCATCTAATCTTTGATAAAGCAGACAAAAACATACACTGGTGAAGAGAATCCTTATTCAACAAATGGTGCTGAGAAAACTGGAGAGCCACATATAGAAGACTGAAACAGGATCCATACTTTTCACCTCTCACAAAAATCAACTCACACTGGGTAACAGCCTTTAACCTTAGGTGTGAAACTATTAGAATTCTGGAGAAAAAATGTTGGAAATACTCTTCTAGATAATTGGCCTGGTCAAAGAATTCATGAAGAAGACCCCAAAGGCTATCACAGCATCAACAAAAATAAATAAATGGGACCTGATCAAATTAAAAAGCTTCTGCACAGGCAAAGAAATGATCACAAGAGCAAACAGACAACCTACAGAATGGGAGAAAATTTTCACAAGCTACACATCCGCTTAAGGGCTGATAACTATAATCTATTTAGAACTCAGGAAAATCAGCAAGAAAAAAATCAAATAACTCTATCAAAAAGTAGGCAATGTACATGAATAGAAATTCTTCAAAAGAAGACAGAACAATGGGTAACAAACATATGAAAAAAATATTCAACATCTCTAATCATCAGAGAAATGCAAATCAAAACCACAATGAGATATCACTTATCTCCAGTGAGAATGGCCTGTATTAAAAAGTCCCAAAACAATAAATGTTGGTGTGGATGCAGAGAGATAGGATCACTCCTACATTGCTGGTGTGACTGCAAACTAGTTCAACCTCTGTGGAAAGCAATATGGAGATACCTTAAAGAGATACAAGTAGATCTACCACTTGATCCAACAATCCCATTACTGGGCATCTACCCAAAAGAACAAAAGACACTCTATAAAAAAGACATCTGCACTCGAATGTTTATAGCAGCACAATTCACAATGGCAAAGACGTGGAAACAACTCAAGTGCCCATCAATTCATGAGTGGATTAATAAAATGTGGTATATGTATACCATGTAGTACTCTTCAGCTATAAGAAACCGTGGTGATGTAGCACCTCTTGTATTTTCCTGGATAGAGCTGAAAACCATTCTACTAAGTGAAGTATCCCAAGAATGGAAAAATAAGCACCACATGTACTCACCAGCAAATTGGTTTCATTGCTCATCGCCTAGGTGGACATATTAGAATAACATTTATCAGGCATTGGGCAGATGGGAGGGGGAGGAGGGGATGGGTATATACATACATAATGAGTGTGATGCACACCATCTGGAGGATGGACACGCTTGAAGCTCTGACTCTGGGGGGAAGTGGGGGAAGGCAACACACGTAACCTAAACATTCATACCCCCATAATATGCTGAAATAAAATAAATAAATAAGTAATAAAAAAAATAAAAATTCACTATTCTGCCTTTCATCCCTCTTTTGTCCTTATGTGATGTGATTCCTGGGATGTGGCAGCCATTTTATAACCATGAGGCTTAGGACAAGCAAATAGTAGAGTTGCCAACCTAGAGCTCTGACATAGTTGAGCCACTGATTCTAACTCTGAAAACTTCTATCTCTACTCTATTTATGTGAGATTTTAAAAATGCATTTATTAGTTAAACACTGTGTAGAATTTTTTACTGTCTATTGTTTTAAGAATAACTAAGAATTTCCTAGCTGTTAATTAGGATTATTAAAGATTTAAAGTATGACATCCTCCATAAAGCTCCACTACAGGTCACATGAATCTATATTTCTACCCTTCTATTATATTTTGGGTCAGTACAACACTGTTTACAACTTTTTTGGTAATTGTGCTATGGGTGGTAATTTTAAGTTGTTAGACAGTGAAGTCCCTTATGCCAGTTTCTCTGGGGAAGAAGCCATGAGTCATAGCAAATAGAGCATCCTTAATCACAGTGCCCAGCTTGAGTGATGGCACTCTAACTTTGGGGGAAGAAGGGTACATCCCTGTAAGAATCTCATGAGAGATTTGGCTTTTCTCCCTAGAAAAATGTACTTTCATCACGCAGAGTTCTGCGTATACTTCCATGAGTTTCACAAACTCCCTGAATCATTCCTTGGAAGCACTAATGAAGAATCGATTATTACAAGGCTAATTTAGAAGGAAATGTGATAACGTCAAATCCAGAAAACAATGATAGAGGACTGACAGCAAAATCAGAAATGACCATTTTGGGAATGGAGGATCATCATTCTCTGTTAAAATGTCCCTGTGGCCATATGAGGTAAACTCAGTGATGAACAGATCCTACACAGGGTCTGCTACCTGTCTTTGGATACGTATACAGCCTTCAAAAGGGAAACCTTACATTACTTGATCCTCTACATCTAGATTATAGGTATAATACATAGTACAACTGGGCAGAAATAAGCCACCCTGAGATGACATTCAGCAAAGAGGGAGAGGGAAGACAAGGTTCTTGGTTTCACCCGGTCTTGGAATCAGACTCTTCACACGCAACAGTCAATGGGCAATGTCTCTGTGTTCCTCTCTCTTTGGGAGGAGCTTTAACATGGACTTCTAAGTAATTAAGTTTTAGTGTTACTAATTTATGTCAGGGCTAGTTTTCTCCCTGGTTCTCTTGGACTCGAGACATATACTTTTATGTTGATTTGTATCTTAAATAAATAGCAAGAATTTTACTGCAGTATTAGCACAAGCAAGACTCTGCTCAGGGAGGCCAGGGAATCTGGCAGGCAAAGTGCCAACCCTGTCTTGGCACAGCCAACCAGCCAAACAGCAGGCAGCACTGTGATAATTTGAACATTTTCCTTTTCGAAAGCATATGATTCACAATAGTGTTTTTCTCTGTCTAACTTTTCTCTCTCTTAAATCTCAAATATCTTTTTTTGAGTAAGGACTATTTCACAATCCTGTTTTTAAAAAAATGAGAAAGTTGGTCACCTAAGATAAAAAAATATTAATTGAATTTAGTCCTAAAATTTCTTGAAAAAGAAACATAAATATAGATAGAAATAACTTCAAATATCTAGAGACTTTTGCTTGAGCTTACCAAATTCTTCTCTGAGTATTTTGAGTTTGACTAGGGATGAGAAACTACCTATTTTTGGATAAAGCCAATAAAATCTGTATGTTGTCACCTGATGAAGGAAAAAGCACCCCTCTAACTTTTTAAATGGGAGGAAGCCTTGCATATAGCATATACTTTTCATGGAGAGAAAATGATTTGCTAAGTGAAGAAAAGAAATTTCAGGAAGGAAATTACTACACCAAAGTTGTTTAAATTCTTTTTAAACTCAGTGTTAAAACCTTTTGGTGTCATGCGTAAGGCAGGAACAAGATTAAATGTTGAGTTGACAAGAGCTCAACTACCCATTTTCATCTTTTACTTAAACCTGTCAGGTATTTGGAGACAAAAGGTGACTTTTTGAAAAGCAATTTCTTAAAGTCACACAATTAAATATAATATATAAGGTACAGAGTGTTTCAATAAACTTCTCTTACGCTTTGCTCATTCAACAGCAGTGCCCTAACACTAGTTCAGTCCTCATCTGATTTGTCCTGCGTGCCCAGGACACACAGAAGTTCTAGAACAAGAGGGTTGTACCCTAGAGTTAGAGAGCTCCTGAGCTGGAACAGTAGTTGATGACATTACAATGACAATGCAAAAGTTTTAGACTAAAGAACTAGTCTAAAGCCACTAAAGAACATGAGTCCTCAAAGATTTACCTATCAATATAATCAGATAAAGGCAACATTTAAAAAAAATCCTTGCATACTGGAATTCTGCCCCATATTCTCATCTCTGCTCTGCTATTTATTATCATCCATGCCTGTCATTGTCTTCCCTAGAGTCTAAACAATTTAACATAGTGTATCTTGGTGGGCTTACAAAACCCAAATTCAGTTAGAATTTGTGCTGCATAACAAATCATTTCAAAATGTAGTGGTTTAAAACAACTTTTCATTATGACTCATGAATCTACAAGCTATCTCGATGGCTCTGTTGATCTGCCCAGGATTGGCTGATCTGGGCTAAGCTCTTTCACATGTCTGAGGTCTTGCCTGGGAAATAAGGATGCCTCTGCTCTGGTCCACACAGCATCTCATTCTCCATCAGCCTGCCCAGGCTGGTTTCCATGACGGCAGGCAGTGTTCCAGGAGAAAGAGCAGAAGCTCACAAGGCCTCTCGAGGCCAGATTTATAACCCACACACAATCACTTTACAGCATCCTCTTTGTCAAGAGAAGTCACAAGCCCCCCACCCCACAGGTTCAAGGGTTGGAGAAATGGAATTTACCTCTTTATGGGAGAAGCTGCAAAGTTTCCGATTGCAAAGAGAAGGCATATAAGAAGAGGTGAAGAATGGTAGCTATTTTTGTAATCCGCCACAGAAGCAAGTAACTCTTCTAAGCAAAAATGGTATTTCTTTGCAGAGGGTTTAATATGAAATGAGGGGAAGAATTCTTTCTAACATCAAAGGATCTTCACAAATCTAAACACATTAAACAGGTAAAGCCAAGCTTCCAGTTCACCAAAATCACCAGGTTTCCCCTCTGAGTTTTGTTGCCAAACACTCTCATTCCCATCAAGCAATCTTTCAGTTCGTATCCAGGAAGGAGGGTTTGGAGGACAGCATTTGTTCAAAAGTAATTTAGGCAGCCTCTGGCCTGGAATGTGTCCACTGAACTGGAAGATTCAGTAGCTACAAAAATAAACGCTTGACGGACAAATGAATGCTTGGCTCCTTCTAACGGAGAGAGCTGGAGAGCTGAGGAACTGGCAGAAAAGGTCAGCGCAAGAACATAAGCACCAGAAGCCTCCCTCAGTACCACCAACTCCCAGAGGGGCTCGAAGCCCTCAAGGCAAAAGGAGGAGAGGAAAGCCCCTGACAGAAGGAAGCAGAATACCTGTGAAAGCAAAGTCTGAGAAAATGAAAAAAAAAAAAAAAAACCCAAAGAGACAACAGAAATCTGGAAGAACAAAAATAAAATGCCTTGAGTTTTAACGAAGTTAAAAAATACTAGTCTTTCTGGAGAATGAACCACTAGCATGCATGCCAATTTCCCTGATAATATATCTATAATATTTGGACATATGGTGACAAAAATAAATAGCTCCTTGATATTTAAAGAGTTTATTCCCAAGCTGTGGATTATCCAGTCCTCTTTTTTTGTCTCTTTCTATTTCCTTCAGTCTAGGGTACTTTGTCAGATAAATGGAGACTCACAAAAATGTAGTAATGGAAGAGGGTAGCAGGGGATAAAAGTATTAACTACTACATACTAAACACTTTTTACATGTTAAATGTTAACATCCTCACTATCCAGAGAGGAAGTTATACACCTCTGACAAATTCAGAACTTTAGGATTAGAACAGTAAACTAACTTTCACAAGGTCTCACATCTTGGCTGGGCTGGATTCACACCCATTTCTGCCTGACTTCAAAGCCCAGTTGTTCAACAGGTTTCCTTAGAACTCTGTGTTGGGGTCCCCAACACCAGCAGGGTTGGTTGAATTGCCCAGCTGGTGTGTCTGGTTAATGACAGCCCCTAAGCTCAACCCCTTTCTGCCACCTTCTGGTCCAAGGCTCTCCTTCATGTCACACTCCTAAAGAGGAAAATTCAATCCGTTAATTTATTCATTTATTCCAAATTTGCTTGTTATCAGCTGCTATGTCCCAGCTGCTGTGTGAGGGAACACGACGGGAATAATACACAGAGTCCCCAGCCCTCGTGGAACCTAAAACCCAGCAATGGCGAGATAAACACTGGATTGGAAGGCTGCCTGAAACAAGGCAAAGTTTGAGGACTCAATTATCTATATTACTCCTATTTCTTCCTTCTCCCTCACTCCTTGGATGTTTCATTCTTCATTCGTTCGGCCGCCCCATTCACAGTGCTTTTTAACAGCGTCCTTTATCCAGTATTATTCAATGACTCAAACAGAACTGATTTGAGCTCACACTCCCCACATTCGAGACTTTCTTCTATAATTAAAGGATTGAAAAATGCCGAAAACAACAGCTCTGAGTTTTTAAAGTCCTGGTCCATTGACTATCATCACAGCAGTCCTCTTAATCCCTCCAGTACAGTAGTAAAACTCATGGCTAGGAATTTTCTCCGTAGGGTGCTTACTGAAATATCTCATTTTGCTATGGTTAAATGTCTTTTTCCCCCCTTCAGCACTGTGCTAGTATGTCTAGAGGAAGTGAGGCTCCTGTAATAATAACTCCAAAAAGCGAAGCTTTAGACAACAGCTGGGTACAGATGCTTTTATGGGAAAGCATCTGCCCAGAAAGCAGAAGTGAAGAAGCAGGAAACAGGAGAGTGGGAAAAACAACACAATTGTGTGTTCATGTGCTGGTTATTTCAAGGGGCAACTGGAGTTCACTGCTGCTGCAGAGCCACTGGGGAGCTGTGTGGACCTTACCTCAGACTTGTCTTCACAGAGGACCGGAAGCCTGAGACGAGGACACAGCAATGCCCATCAGCCTTTGGGGCAGGGCTGCCTATAGGTCATTGGCTTCCCCACTCTTCCAGGTTGCATCTGTATGTGGCTGATCAGCCTTCTGTGGTTTCACTAGGTGCTCTGTACGGCAGCAAAGTAGGGAGATGTCACATCCTGTGCTTGATGGGGGATGCTGGTAACTCACTTGGAACTGTCCATCTCAGCTGCCCTAAAATCAAATGGGCTAAAAGGATGCAGTCCAGTACATCATAAGCATCTGCTAGAAGTAACACTAGTGTTTTTGAAATAGTAATAATTATAGATACTATTTATATTTAGTACCTTGTAATTTATAAAGTGCTCTTCACATCATAATTTCACTTAATCTTCATAGTAGCCATGTTATCAGATTGGTATTGTCATTTTCACATTTTTCTCATGAAGTTCTCAGGATCAGAGAAGTTAAAAATGACAAGAATGTTATGTGATTAACTGTACATCTTGGTAAATTCACTAAAAATCATTTAATTGTGCACTTAAAATGGAGTAAAGGCATGATATGTAAAGTATACTTCAATAAAGAAAAAAGAAAAAAAATGACAAGAATGTCCCATCTTAGAGTTCTAGTCTGCTTCTGCTAATTAGAATTGACTTAATCACAACATCTTTATTTGAGTCATCAATACACTCTATACCTTCTGACTTAGAAATGCTAAACACGATTTTTTTCAATTTTCAAATTATTTCAGACCCACAAACACCTGGCCTAATAACACTCCAGAGGAAAACCATCAACAACTTATACTTTTCTTATCCTCCAATATATAAATCAGAACTATAGAGTCTAAGAAATAATTAACAGGTTCCAATTTATCTTAAAATAGCCTCCCCCCAGTATAACTCATATGGCAATTCCAGCAATATGAATGTTTATCCTTCATGCCAAAAATCCTCCGTAGAAATCTGTTGCTGAAAACATTATGTGGCCATGTTCCCATCTGCAGATATGCTTGTTTTTCTCAGTTCCATGCCAGGGTACTTAATCTAGTCATCATAATAATTGCTATTTTCTCTGCCCTCTTTATACAATTATTAGTGCATGTATCTGAAAAAATCTTGAGATTTTAAGAATAAAGGAAAATCTACCAGAAACATTAATAGAATCACTCCCACAGTTCATTTCTCTGATCTTTGCATTTTCAAAAAATAGGCAACTAAGTATATTTCTTCTAAAATGTCACTGTGCATTAAAAAAGATTCCAAATGATGTTTATTTTTATCCCTTACCCTATGTAGCCAAGTCTTACTTAGCAAATTTGATACTTTAATAATACGATCATAATTTCATTTGCTTTGCCTACTAGCACTGCAGTACCCAACCCCCAGGTTGCAGACTGGTACCAGGCCATGGCCTGTTAGGAGCCAGGCCACACAGCAGGAAGCAAGCGATGGGCAAGTGAGCAAAGCTTCATCTCTATTTACAGCTGCTCCCCATCACTTGCATCACCACATAAGCTCCTTCTCCTCCCAGATCAGAGAAAGCATTAGATTCTGCATTGTGGTGAACTATATAATTATTTCATTATATACTACAATGTAATATTAATATTAATATTAATTAATAATAGAAATGAAGTGCACAATAAATGTAATGTGCTTGAGTCATCCTCAAACCATTCTCCCCACCCCCTGATCCATGGAAAAATGATCATCCATGAAACCAGTCCCTGGTGCCAAAAAGACTGGGGACTACTGTCTAAGAGTTATACATACATACCCACAGTCATTAAAAGTAGAGTAATGAATTAACCTACAGAATGTGAGTTTATTGCAAAGAACAGTAAAATCACAATAAAATTTTAGAAAAAAGAAGAAACATACAGTCTATAGGTCTGCCTGCATGTCATAAAATGAAAAGACAAAATTATTTCTAGTTCTTCTTAATAATAAAAACTGTTTATTATTATTCTGTCAAATGGTATGATGAAGTAAGAGAAAACTATCAATGCCACAATTTTCAATTCCTTGCTTATAATTATTACTTCCTATTGCTCCCCTTTGATACATTTTGCAGACCACATCAGGGCTGGAGAGTGTCCTGCCAACTTCCCTTCAGAGTTTACAGAAGGGTTTCCTGTGTGTCTCTCTTCATCCTTCGATATTAGGGAGGTTCAGTCTATAAAACCAGAAAGATTAAAGGCTGCTTATTAAGAAATTATTATTAACAAAGTTCTGAGTAAAGTCAACACACCAAGTTTGACTGATTTGTACATGTCTCTAATATATTTGCTTAACTGCAGAGATATTCCATCTAAGCAACCAAGAAAGAAACTCATTAAATGTTCAAAAGACTAACCAGCTTTTATTTTAGACTAAACTAACGAGAAACAGTTGTTTTCCCACAATATGCATGAAAACTTCAAGCATTACTTGAAAAAGGCAGATTTGGATCCACCTTAAATCCTTCTGGGATAAAGAAGCTTCCAATATTGTTGCAAAGAATCAATTGTTTTTCACAACAAAAGTGTGAAACAAAAGCTATTTCCTAATCATTGCAAAAACAAGGAAATGAAATTGCCTCCAGAAAGCACAGCAATAGAGATGTCGCACTGCATTCTGCATTTGATCACAAGATATTATTTTTGAAACCATCGATTCCAGTTGGAAATTATACTTTGTATAATCATATTTCTAGTACTTCCAATAAATAAAGCTGCTTGGGAAGGCAAAACATATATAGCCCCATCAGTAGATGCAAAAAAAAAAAATCTTTATACAATATTTTTGGGTAACTACACTTCAATAATAGATCATCCCTTATCTCTTTTTTATTCATGTATGCAAATAGAATGAGTACCTGCCATATGCCAGGTACTCTGTTATACACTGGGGATAAGGAAATAAAGAAAGCATAGTCCCTGAACTGAGGGGAAATCACTATCCAACAGGAGAAGATGTAAACAGATGAAGACTATAGCAAGTAAAACATGCCCTAATGAAGCAATAGGCTAGATGCTATGAGAAACCAAAGGAGGCAATGTTTTGCCTTCTAACCAAGGCATTAATGTTCACTTGGGAAGTGATTTTTGTCCTCACTCTTAAAAAATAAAGGTGTTCACCAGGGCCAGGGGTGGGAAGTAAGGTGTTATTTATACATATACAAATTCATAGACAGAGCCCAACTCAACTGGTTTAAAATAATACACACAAAAGGCATGGTTCCACATAGGAAAAACATTCAGGGGATACACAGCCTTCAGATATGTCTGGAGCGAGGCACTCAACACTTTATGAACTAGCCTCTCTTTTCATCCCTGAGCTCCACTTTCCTCTCTGTAGACTCAATACTGAGACAAGCATCCCCTTTGTGATTGCCAGATGGCTGGCAACACCACCAGGCTTACATCACAGACTCTCAATAACCCCAATGGAAAGGAATTTTGATTCTTTTCTGATAGTTCTACAAAATCCCTGAAATTGAGCCTCATTGTGTCCAGTTGAATCACACAATCCCCTGTTACTATGGTCGAGGAGATGTGACACTCTGATTGGCCAGACATAGATCACAAGTCCACTCCTAGAACCAAAAGTAGAGTCATCTGCACCCAAACCACATGGAGAGAGAATGAGGAAGATCTGGATGCTCAACAAAAATAAAGATTCAAGATGCAATGACCGAACAAAAATGAGTGGGTAGATCTAGGACATACCCAAAACACATGGCCACTCCGAGGGTGTTTGTGACTCCTCAATGGTTCCACAAGTTCAGGGTGAGGCAAGTAGATTCATAAGGGTGGGAGGTCTGGCTGCAAAGATGGTGGCAGCAGATGGTGAAGAAGGTTTGATGCTATGCTATGTAGGTCAAGATACAGAAGATCAGAACTTCTCAGATTATTAATGAATGTTTCTAACAGCACAGACAAATCAACATGTTTTCCCCAGGGGTTGATGTAGAGAGTAAAGCAACTTTCTATTTGGGCAAAAATTATTTGAAATTATTTTGACTTTAAAATGTATGCTCATTTATACTCTAGTCTATAAAATAGTCATGTTTATTTTAACATTTTTTAATGTTTTTAATGTCCATTGAGAAACCAATACTCCAGGAATAGGCAAGAAAGGGGGCTGAGGAGAGAATGGTTTTCTCCTATTTATCCTTTGGCTTTATATACCAACAGCAGCAAGTATTTATGCAGCCCCTACTGTGTGCCAGGCACTGTTCAAGCTAACACTCCATCACATACGCCTATTGAGCAGCTCAGTGGGGGCAATGAGCAACCATTTCAGTGGTTAAAGATGGTGTTACAGACTGGATTCTCTGGAAGCAGGTACTGAGATACAGTTTAGGGTGCAAGGTGTTTATATGAGGGATCAAAACTTGTGAAGGGCAGAAGGAAGGAGGAAGCGCAAGTGGGTAGAGTGAGAAGTTAAACGAAGATGCAGGCCCAACAAAACTTCTGCCAGCCCAGGAGGGAGCTCTGAAGTGGGAAGGGCCCTTCAGAGTGGTACTGCTTCAAGCAGAAATCACCAGGCCTTCATCCCTCCACTTCTACCCCGGGTGGTTAGGGTGTGGTCAAGAAGGGGAGTGGGGAAAAGCTGGGAACTGAGAGCTGACCACATTCCTTGCTGTAGAGAATAAAGTTCTCCCTGGAAGGAGGATTTAGGTGGCATATCTCCATGTTTACCACGGGTGGAAAGTGATATGAACAGATTAGCTTTAGAAGGATTATTCCAAGAATTCGTGAATGGGAGGGACTGTTGCAGTAGTCTAGATGACAACTGATAAGGTTGGCTACTCCTCATTTCCTTCTCTTTGGTTTCGCTTCTTTGTGTATGAAATCAGGGAAAACCAAGAAAAGGAGCAGGCTTGCAGAATGGAGTAATGATATGCCAACTTTCCTTTCCATGGTTTTCCTCCGCATTCCCACACGCCCTTTATTAAACTGCATTTGCATCATTTTCATAGTTCATCCAGCACCATCATACACATCATGTCATTTGTTTGATCCTCACAATAAATCTACATAACTACAGTATAAAAGAAATAAGACAAATTGCATTAGTTTGCTGCTCCCACCTGCATGACATAGGACGCCAGAGAACCATCTAGTCCTCATACACACGTTCCCTAAGAGAGTCTCACATGTTCTCAAAAATGTTACCGAAAGTTCAGCACTTGTACCTACGGCCGCATCAAAAGAATGAGGACAAGGGTTTGAGGCAAAGGAAAAAGAAGTTTATTAATTTGGCAGCAAATAAGGAGGTTGGAAGACTCCTGTCTCAGAATACCAACATCCTGCCTCTGAGCAGAAGTACAGAGCTTTTAAAAGTTCTGATTAATCTCATAGTCCCATCTTTGGCTAAGACAATCTCATGATGTCCACCCGGGGAATTCCCTTGAGCCATCTCCTGTGACACAAAGAACAAAGAACGCTCTTCTGACCCTCCCAACCACTAGCATGAGGCAGGGATGTGTAGCTTTTCTTCCTCAAAAAGAGTGAGGGGATTTTGAAGAGATAGAAAACATTTTTATCCTTTTTCAGGCCATTTTCTCTGTTAGAAAAATGAGTCCCCCCCCTCACGTCATGCACCAGGCACCCCCTCCCCCTGTTGACATCATTCCTCACTTGCTTTTCACTTATCTCCTCCTTTAAACTTCCAGTTCCTATGGCATCACGCAAGTTTGAATGAAGCAAAGAAGCAATCTGGTCCATTATTTCTTCCCTCAAGTCCCTTCTTTTTTTTTTTTTTTTGTTCTCTTTAGTCTATTTCTAATACTAGCCAAGAACATTCAATGACCCTATTGGAATTGCCTGGAATGATTACATCTTGTTTAACATAAAATCACCCAGAACCTCCTACCACCAGTCAACAGTGTGCCCAGAGAGACATCCCTAGCTTATGATGTTGTTGTTTCTGAGTGCAGCTCCTATCTTGCATCCTTGAAAGGGCTTGTCTAGGAAACATCACTGATGGCTGCATATAAATTGACATTCCAGGTGTTAATCAGACCTTCTTTAGGCCTTCTGAGAAGTGATATTAAGTGGGAAATGGCTCTGCTTACTGTTGTATTAGGAGCTTTTTTTCCCCCAAAAGAATCTTTGCTTAAATCCAACAAGAGGGTGAGAATGCACAAAAGAGTATTACCAGAACTGGCAAGTCCAAAATCTGTAGAGTAGTCCAACAGTGTAGAGACCCAGGCGAGAATTCCAGTTTGAGTGCAAAGGCAGTCTGCTAACAAACTTTCCTGTTCTTGAGGGAAGGTCAGTCCTTTTCTTAAGGTCTCAACTGATTAGATGAGGCCCACCCACATTGTGAAAGGTAATCTTTACTCAAAGTCCACTGATTTAAATATTAATCACATCTAAAAAAAATAATACACAGAAACATCTAGAATCATGTTTGGCCAAATATCTGGGTGACATGGCCTTGCCAAATTGACATAAAATTAACCATAACAACTATTAAGATATAAAATACAACATAAAAAAATAGTATCATTCATATTTTGGGCATTAATTATCATATGATAGAAAGTTCATATAAAAGTTATATTACTACCAAAGTTTGTTTTATTTGATTTTTGGTATTTTTAGTCCTTCATATCAGTTAGAGTTCTTGAATACAAGCAACAGAGACTGACTCTGGTTGTTTCCATCAAAATACAATGTCATGTATTGGAAGAACATGAAGAGATCACAGAGTCAACAAAAACTTGGAAGACCAGAACTGCAAAATGGACCAAGTTAGCTGAAGAGACGAGACAACCAGACCACTGCTAACTGTAAGGCAGTGCAACGGCCACCGTCACCACTGCTGCCATTATTGATATTGGTGGCATCATCTCCGTACCATTCAACAGAGATTGAAAGTCACTGGGAAACATTAGATTGTCCAACCCTGAGTCATGTGCCCACTGTCCAGCCTCCACCACAGGTAGAGAGAACATTGGATATTTTTGGCTTCCACAATGTGAAATAACACCCCGTCTTCAACAAGATTCAAACCATGAAGAATTCCTACAAAATGAGAATTTCAGATAGTTGTAGCCAAAGAAAAAAGAATAAATATATCCAGTACTTGAAGCCAGAAGCACCAGGTCTACTTAAACAGTCTATTCCCAATGTGTACACACTGTCTTTTCTGAAAAAATTCTGAGAAGGGCATGGAGATTCCAAAGGGATTCCAATTGGGTGGCTGTGAGCCAGTGTCTGCTTTCACACCTCCTCCTTCATCCCTACCGTGGATCTTGGCAGCAGTGAGGCCAGAAAATCCATCCAAGGGGGTTTGGGAAGCAGCCCTAAAGGAGCCAATTTGTGATCAAACACAACTTGTCTGCAACTTATTTCACAAGAAATTCAGGAGGTATCCAATACAGCTTTGAATCCACAAGTTGGTCTCTAACAGAAGTCATGTATTCAATAGATATGTATTAAACACCTATTGTACACCAGGCACTGTTCTATATGTTGGAAATACAGAGACGGGGGAAAAAAACCAAACAGATAAGATCTCCCTACTCTATTGAAATTTACATTCTAATGGAGAAAGCCAGACAATAAACAAACAAATAAATAAATTTGCTGGGTGACCCCAAGAACAGATTCTACAAGTACATAGGCCCTGAGGTAAAAATATACTAGGCATGTTTGAAAAATAGCATGTAGATCTGTATGACTGGAGCATAATGAAGTATAGGGATAGAAGGAGGAAGTGAGGTTAGAAGGGCAGCAGGGGCCAGATTATGTAGGACTCTTGAACGTTGTGTTCAGAGGCTAAGGAGTTTGGGTGTTATTCTAAGTAAGATGAGAATTTATGAGAGAATTTTTAAACAGAGGAGTAGTGGGAACTAACTTATATTTTTAAAAGGTTATTCTGGCTGGTATATTGAGAAGAAAATTCTAGGAAGAAAGCAGTAACATACAGTCCAATTACACTGGTCCTAGTGAGAAATGATAAGGCTTGAACTAGGCTCTTAGCAGTAGAGATAGTGAGAAGACGTCAGGCTATGGAGATATTTGAAGGTGAAGCCAACAGAATTTACAGACAAGATGTAGAACCTGAAGCAAAAAGAAAACACAACGATGACTTCAAACCTTTTGGCCAGAGCAACAGTAAGGATCGAATTGTCACCAACTAAAATGTCAAAGACTGAAAAATGAGGATACTTATATTAAAAATTTTAGTTTTGTCCAGGCACAGTGGCTCAAGCCAATAATCCTAGCTCTCTGGGAGTCCAAGGAGGGAGGATCACTTGAGCTCAGGAGTTCAAGACCAGCCTAAGCAAGAGCAAGATCCCAACTCTACTAAAAATAGAAAAAATTAGTCAGGCGTGGTGATGGGCACCTGTAGTCTCAGTTACTCAGAAGGCTGAGGCAGGAGGATCGCTTGAGCCCAGGAGTTTGAGGTTGCTGTGAGCTAGGCTGACACCATGGCACTCTAGCCCAGGCAACAGAGCAAGACTCTGTCTCGAAAAAAAAGTTTTAGTTCCAGACATGTTAAATTTGAGATGTCTATTAGGCATCCATGTGGAGACATTGAGAAGTCATGAAGACGAAAAAGAACCAGCAAAGACAATGTGGACTAAATAGCCAGAGAGGTGGGCATAGAACCGAGAGATTGTGGTATACTGAATGGCAAGAGTTTCAAGGAGGAGGAAGTGATGAACTACACCAACTAATATGAGAACCAAGCAAGATGAGAGAACTACATCAAGTAAGATGATGAGGACCATTGGATTTGAAAACATGGAGGTCACCGGTAACCTTGACAATACAGTTTCAGAAGACAGAAGCCTGATTGACTGGATTCTAGTGAAAATGGGAACCAAAGGAGCACAAAAGGCAATTGACATGTTTTTGAGAAGTTTGCTCTCAAGGTAAGCAGAGAAACGGAACCATAGCTAAAGGAGCACACGGAGTTGAAAGCAGATGAGTTTGTTAATTTTCTGGTTGAATTATGTGAATATTTTCTTCCAGCTTTTCTATTTTCTCCGTGAAACAAGCAAGGTCTTAGTGGGGAGCAGGGAAGAAGATGTTAACATTTAAGGAGAAAAGAAAAGTTATGTAGCAAAAATGATTTCCCTTATATCCATTCTCTCTCTCTCTCCCTTAGTAAAAGAACCCCTATTTTTAGCTTGACCCCCTGTTGCCCAGAAGGAAGATTATATGTCCTCCCTTGCAGTTCAGTGTGACCAGTTGACTACATTCTGGCAAATGAGAAGTATGAGAAAATCCTGTATAAGACTACGGGAAGACTCCTTAAAAGAAAGCGCCTCAGATTAGAGGTGCCTCACGTGTTTCTTGCACTTCCCTGTTCCACTCCTCAGAACTCACATGTGATGACCTAACAGGTACGATGAACACTATTCGGATGATGGGCACATCTATAGCCCCGACTCAAGCCATGTGACAAAAACATTTGTACCCCCTTAATATTTTGAAATTTTTTAAAATTATAATTATTAGACTTCGAAAAAAGATGAGCTCTCTCAAAAAAATTCAGATTCTCTATTTTCTTATGTGTTTGTATCTACTATTAAATGTGACTTAGTTAATTGAACCAAGTTTAACCACTGGTGCAAAGGCCCCATGTCCCTGAGCAATAATAGAAGATCTGAAACGTAAGAATCATGATAGAAAGCAAATTCCTGGGCCATCACCCAGACACCCTGATCCAGTAGGTTTGAGATGGAGCTCCAGAATCTGTGTGCTTAATAAGCACATTTGCTAAACAAGTTACTTTCTAATATTCTTCTAATGCCCTAATGATGAGTATTATCTAAAAGCATATTATCTCTAGAGATAGGAATAAAATAACTCTTTTCTAAGCATAACCATCTGTATATTATATAAACAGAAGTGGAAGGATTCCTCACCACATATATTTACTTGTAATTTTTTTTTTTTTTAATTAGCAGTATTGAAAGTCCTCTAGTGTACCCGGCATAGTGCTACAGAGTTCCACATTTATGGTCTCATAAAAGAAAATGTCAGTGAATCTGACTTGTCAAGACATTCTTAGGGCTTACAGTATCTTCACTGGCTTGAGGCATTATGCCACTGTAAAGGGTAACCTATCAGCTTTCTAACATTTTATCCAAAACTCTCTTTG
>CAUYRT010006441.1:0-10095 GCA_963574885.1 Lepilemur ruficaudatus | reverse complement strand
CCCCAGTGTATGTTTTTGCCTGCTTTGTCAAAGATTAGATGGGTATATAAGGATGATTTTATATCTTAGTTCTCAGTTCTGTTCCATTGGTCTATGTCCCTGTTCTTGTGCTAGTACTATGCTGTTTTAGTTACTAGCCTTGTAGTGTAGCTTAAACTCTGGTAAATTGATGCCTCCCAATTTGTTCTTTTTGCTTAAGATTGCTTTTGCTATGAGATTGCTTTTTCTCTGGTTCCATATGAAGTGTAGAATTATTTGTTCTAGATCTGCAAAAAATGATGTTGGTATTTTAATAGGTATTGCATTGAATCTGTGGATCTCTTTGGGTAGTACAGACATTCTGTTATGAAGACTAGATATTGTTAACATTATCTTCCCCATCATTAGAATGGTTGGGAACTCAAAAATTATCAACAAGCAGTGGTGTTCCAACTCAAAGTTGATCACAATATCCAATGTTATTCCAATTCCAATAAGAATATCTGAGAATGGAACCCACACATTGGTATTTTCAAGCTCCTTGTGTACAGCTTTATTAAACTAAGTGGAAATATGGCCTCCAAAATGTAGATACTTGAATGTTTTTTATTGAATTATGTAAATTTAAAGTACTTTGCCTAGTAATCATCTTCGAACTAAGCTTAAAGTTTGCTAATATAGTGTGTAATATGACAACTTAAAATATTTGAGGTATAGATACATTGTGTTTAGTATTTGTTGTTCTGGAGAGTTTACTTGATCTCCAACTACTCTATCATTTATGGCTAAATGATTTTTAAAGTTTTGCTTTTAAGACTGAATATACCATCTACTTAGGTTTCCTTGTCACCAGTAAAAGCCTGCATCAGTTTTAATATGAGGAATTTAAAAGTCAGTGCCTCAAATTAATTTTAAGTTATTTTAAATAAAATTCCATATTTACTATGATCTAGGAAAATGTGAATTTGATTGACGATGCGATGTTAAAGTATTCCCTGGCATACTGTGTAATTTTTATGAGAAACGGATGATAAAAATCTCAACTTTTTTTCAATAGTGGTAAGACAATATCTTTTAGCTGAACAAGGACAACTCTATGCTTATCCTTCAGCTGAACAGAGGTAATTTTGTGCTTATTCTTATCCTGTCCAAAACTTAGTACCAGGTTTGGTACTAAGTTTTGGACAGGATAAGAAAAAGCAGTATAATTAATGATTAATAATGCTCTGTTTAAAGCTAGAAACTTCAATGGTGGCAATCCAGAGTCGGCTTGTTTAGTGATGGCTTACATCTGATGTACTTTGTTAAACAACCTGGCTGGCTTACGTGATTAGTGTGGCATAGTTGGCTCTAGTGGAAAGTATTGCCCCAACTGTCCTTAAACCAACACCCTTTGAAAACACATTGGCATTTCGTAGTGCAGACAAGAAGTGTGTCCTGAGTAAGGACTCAGGGGGACTACATCTGGAAGTTTCTTCAATCCTCATACTTGCTTTCCCTTCTTTCACCTGTGGAACTCTATTCTTTATTAAACTCTTTTTAAAGATACTTTTGTGGGATTTTATGAGCCCTTTCACCTATCTGATTTCATGAACTCATTGCAGCTATCTATTACAAATATAGCTGTGTATTCATTGTCTCCAGTGTAAAGTCATTTTGATTCCCAGGGGGAAATATGTTTTCCTGTATATATAGGACCTACTTCTGCATGTCTCTATTTGAGCACCTGTTTTATTCTTCTGTAATTGTTGTTATTCTGCTTGATTTCCTCACTACATTATAAACTTCTGAGGAGTGGTGAGAATGATTGAATTATCTACACAGTTTAAAACATTTTTGCACTTCTATTTTATTTGATTTTTGATTATTGTCCATTTATTTGCATAAAACACAGACCATATAACATGAACCGAAGAAATCCACAATACATGTTGGTAAAATTCAAATTCGTTTTTGTCCTTCATGACCTAAGCACTTAACATATTCTTTATCTAAGATATTAGATACATTATTTAATTATGAGTTCACTCTGAAAATCAATAAATGTATATGATTTTTTTAAAAAAAAGTTTATATACTTTTGTCCAGACACCTGAGAAGGAAGAAAAAAACATTATATTTCTGGAACTTTAGGGCATTCAATCTGAAAACCAAAACAAAAATCACTAGTATTTTTGCTAAAAATGCAAATATTGTTAAAAATCCAGGAAATTTTAATGTCAAGCATCTTGCTTTTTACATTAAGCCACCATTCAACAATATTGCAGCTCATCATATTATAGTTAAATGTTTTAAGTATATAAAGGTTGAGTTGGACTTTTTACCCCATGCATCCCAGTCTGAATGTATATGTATATATATTAATATTGGGAAATATTATTGTTCTTACACTCTTGGATAGCATTCATATTAGGCCTACATACCAAGATTTGGAACTTCTTATGCTTGCTAAACAACACTGAAAACTTGTCCAAAATTTTACTAAACAGACTGTCTCAAATAGTATTCTTTAAGAAAACATTTCACCAGCCTAGAGAACTTAGGTTCTATCCATCTTTTTATTAATATCTGTCATAACTCATCTATCACTCCAACTACGTGTACTAAAATGAAAAAGAAAAAAACGAAACCATGCACCTTGGTGGAAAGTAAAAATCTTTTACTCTCCACCTTTGACATTATAGAGTCTTTAACAGACATGCTTCAGGTACAAATACATATATCTTACACTGTCTCCAAATTTGTGATTTCATCTCTTAAAAATCAAAAAAGTAGTTGGAATTTCAACAGAAAATTGCGGTACATGCAATTAGGGTACTTGTGACACTGGGGAAGGTGCATGCAGTATAAAAAATCCAGTTTTTTATTTCTCTTATAATGAGGCTTCAGGTTGGTTTTCATAGGAAAAAAATATTTAGCAAGCCTAAAGTGTTTAAACACCATTTAGATACTGAAATACACTTTTTAGATAAGAGTGACATGATTATATTTTCATAGATATTAAAGTTATGTAAAGAAATTAATAGACTAAATTACTAACTCATTTGAATAAATGCTGTTGAATTTGTTGTCTGGCCATATAGAAAATAGGAATTTCAACATCTATCTTATGCTATATCCCCAAATCAATTCCAGCTATTTATGGATATAACTTGAAAAGTAAAAATATCAAAACTACATAGAAGATATTATTTAAGAATATCTTCATAATGTTTAAGAGAGTGAAAAGAGTGAAAAATATTAGCAACATGCATAACTAGGAAAATGCTTATATACTACAATTATAATAAAATAAACATAAAGAACAAAACATCAAGAGGTTTGAAGAGGAATTTCATTTAAACAATCCAAATCACCAAAAAATATGGGAAAAAAGTTGTGTCCTTGTTGAAGTACAAGAAAATTCAATTTCAAACCACAATTAGATACCCCTAGACAACCAGAATGGCTAAAAACAAATGAAGACAAGTCTAAGTGTTATAAAGGAAATGGAGCAATTGGAATTCTGATAGATTATCGGCATGAGAGTAAAGTGGTACAATTATTTTGGAAAATTGTTTTTAACTATGTACTAAAGTTGAGTATGCATGTTCTATGATCAATTATGTATGTACCTCTAAATGCATAACCAAGAGAGTACATATGTATGTAAAACATAAGACATCAATAAAAATATTCATGGTAGCATTATTTGTAATAATCCTATGTTAGAAAAAAGCCACATGGCTATTATTGGTATGATGAATAAATAAGTTATGACACTCATTCAACAGGTTAGTATACAGTAACAATGAATAAACTGTAACTACACACAAATGACATGAACTGATATCATAAACATAACATTGGGGAAAATGATACAAAGGAATATGCAACATATATATGACAAGATTGCGATCATTAGGGAGAAAGAAGCAAGTACTAATTTATAGGAGCAAAAATAGAGATCTAAGAGGGCAACAATTTATTCTTTATCTTAGTGGTGGTCAGAGGGGTAAGTTTAGAATAATTCATTGAACTGGACAATTTGGATTTGAGCATTGCTCTACACAATTAATTTATTTCAAAAAAGTTATAAAATACAATTAATAATAAATATGTGATAATGCTCTTCAGTATAGATAAATTCAGAGAATTAATATTAATTTAATTAATTGTTAATTCAAGTGCAAAACATCTCTAACCTGAATTGCTTCAATAACACCCTAACTGGTCTTCTCATCTCTAGTACTTGTCAGCTTCGATCAATTCTCCACTTTAGAGTCAGAGTGGACTTTTTTTAAAGCACAGATTTAATCACCTTACTTTTTTAATTAGAATGTCTTAATGATCCCCACCCCCATACTGAACATAAGATAAAGACTGGCAAGTATTTAGGTACTCACTTTATATTTATTGAAATAAATCAACATATTACATCAGTGTTTTGTCTTAATCAAAATGGTGACTCAAAAGTGGTACTAGAATGTATTTAAAAACTTGAATAATGTCTAATAACATTTCGAAATTGAAATTGGCTGAGCTATCCTCCATCTTCAGTATTTGCCAGATAGATTGATAGACAGATAGATATTATAGTTTATTTAAAAGGCAAATCTCTAAAATTTCTAGGTTACTTTCAAAGGTGTAAAATTAATACAAATTGCTCTGGTATTGCTTTCTGGTAGAAAAAAATTAAAAAAAAACACTGGCCATAGTTCTTTATGTATTTTGTTTGTCCCAACTGGGAGGAGGGATATATTGGCTAGGATAAAGTTGCAATTAGTAAAAAGGGATTTTAATATAGAGAAGTACTACTTATAAAATTTTCAGATGAACTATAGGAATAGGATCAAGACTGAGTTTCTACCAATAATGTCCATGAAGACTCCACAGATCTGTTTCATCCTGGGAGCTTCTGGTTCTGCCACAATGATTCAGTTAGATAATCAAGAAGCTGTTACTACAATTATAGGATCCCACAATCCACTCTGTCAAATTGGAAAGCCCATTTACTGTTTCACAGCTTGATTAAGAACTGCTTCCACAAAAAGTGAAGCACATCCGTGACTAGACTTGCCAACAGAGAGAGCAAAAGCAGAATAACTGCAGCTACCTCATGCTCTTCCACACATGCCTTCTAAATCATGGAAAGGTCACATTGGAAGGACCTATATGTAAGCTGGAAAAGCAATTGCACAGGTGTCTTAGGTGTATATTTCCAAGCTCTGAGTTGAAGGGGACACACTTACTAGAATGTTAGAATGATATCATTTAAAATGATCCTCTCCCACCAAAAAAATCCTCTTCAAGGGACATGGAGATATTAGAGGGAAAACTCTGTGGTTTTTAAAAATTTTGTATTTTACAAAATGTATCTTACATTTTTACAAAATGTATCTTACATTTTTCCATGCTTCAACCAGTAGCCCCTATGGGAAGTAAATCATATATTTGAAAGGAGCTACACAGATAGATAAGGTACTGGTTTCCCTAATGAAATTTGTCATGTTTCATGCTATGCATGGATGAATTACATAATGGGTAGTTCAGAATTTTATGTAATTACAAAAAGTATTTTTATGAAATATAAAGGGATATGTATAATTAATAATATATGGTTCTGGAAAAAAGTACTTTAGAAAAAGGTAATTTACTTCATTTTTTTTTTTTTTACATATTTACACTTTAATCGGTCACTATTTTCCTAAATACATTTTAGAGATTTTTGAAAATATGTGAATTAGAGAAGAAAATGAATTCACTTTATGTCTAACATCCTTTATTATATGTTTAATAAACATATTCCCATTCCATATATATATACTGCTTTTTATTTTATTGGTAGATTTTTTTCGTCTCTGTGCTCATATCAACTTTTTAATTTCTTATCAAATCACAAAGCATTTTTCCCAAATACTAAGAAACAAAGGCTGAACAACCAAAAGATCTTGAAATTTATTTTTTTATCAAACGCTGAGGTTATTGTGTTCATAAAAGTATATCTTTTTAATCCATTTTGTTTTTTTTTTAAAAGATATTGTTCAGGCCAACAAAAATACCAATTACTTTATCTAGTTTATAGAAATACTTTTAAATATGGGCTATTAGGCATGTTTTGCTTATCATTCTTTTCTGTGTGATTTCATTAGATTACTATCAACTTGGAAAATATCCAATATTATACAGAAATTAGGTCAGCAGAATATTATTCAAGCTTTTGCTTTTGGACTTGACTTTGAGACTATATAACTGCATAATATTAAGAAACAGCTTCTTATGAGAGGTATTTGAATACAGGACGTTTACTAATAAAATATTTTTGTTTTTTCAATTAGTGTTTATAATTTCCCAGATATACCTAAAATTAAAACAATATGAATTGTTTCATTGTAACATTTAAGTTTAAGACAAGGCCTCTATAATTATAATGGCATTTACTACAGAAATTTTGAAACAAACTTTTGTGTCAGGCAAGATGAGTCAAAGTAAAATCATTTTGAGGTACTACACGAAAAATTAATTTTAAAAGTTTAGCTAAATTGAATAATTTCAGATTAACCATCACCTGTCATTGCTTTCTCTAAACTAAAAGCATATATTACTTTACATATGAAACTTCTGCTAATACAAATCAAACTTCTTTTCCAAATGGCTCTGAGGTCTATTAGCCCATAGTGCAATGGGTCTTGTGCTGAGAGCCATTGAAGTCCATAAAGAGGGTGGTGACTTTGTGTCAAAGTTTGACTAAACTGGGGAACTGGGGGAAACAAGTGGAGTGAAGACAGATGTTTTGTTAAGGGCCAGTAGAGCAGTTTTGTTCCTCTCTTTATCTTTGCTTCAAGCTGGTCCTAAATCTAGATCACAAGCAGCCAAATATAAAGGAAAATATATTTATTTTCCTTTATAAATATTTGTTTATAATAGGAAAACAAATATTTATAAAGGAAAATAAATATATTTATTTTTTAAATATATTTATTTAAAAAATAAATATATTTTATATATATATAAAATATATATATATTTGTTATATATATATAAAACATATAATAGAACAAACATTTAATTACCATATTAACTTCAGGTGAGTATGGATCTCTGCCCTGAATTCTGAGATCAATGGAGATCAGAGAGGTAAACCTCTTTTTTTGTGAACCATCTTAAAGCAACACTTTGGGTGTTTCGGTATTAACCATCGCTATCTCTTGACTAAAGGACCAAAATTAAACTTGCATTCCTTTCTTGGCTTTCCTTTGGGATTTTTGACCAGCGTTTTGTTTTTATATACAATAGATTTATTCCACTAAGTGACTCAACTATGTTCAAGTTTGACTTTCTCCATATATATTTTTATATTTCTGTCCTCAAGTTGCATAATATGTTTCTTAATATGGAAAATTTAGTGCAAAGTTTTTAAACTTTAGATTTTCAGTTTTTCATTACAAAATGCATGCTTAACAGAAAAATTTCAAGTAATATAAAATCAATACAATAGTCTTACTCTTCACTCTTCTTTGATTATTCCTCTTTGCAGAGGTTAGGACTATTAACAGTTTAGTGTGCAAACATCTGCATTAAATTTGCTTTTTCCTTGAGGATATACAAATCTAGTTCATGAGAGAGTATATGTGTAAACTTTAATTGTTGTGTGGCTAGAAAAGAAAAGTTAAATGCTTTTATGTATTAATTTCTGGCTAAATAAACTATATAAAAACTGACTTTTCTTAGGAATTCTAGAAGGGGCTGTACAGATGTCTTAGATACCATAAATGAGAAGGTATCCACAGCAGCAGATTCTGAAGGTTGTAGCCTCCAGAAAGCACTCTTCAAGCATGAGGGTAAAGTAAGCCAAATGGAGTCACTTAGTCTCAGCATGGGGTAGAAAATAAAACAATACTGACTTATTTTTTTTAAAAAATCAAAAATTCCTCTAACCACTTGGATCAAATTCCTAAGTAAGCTGCTGGGTTTTTTTCCCCTCACGAATAAAGAACATCCTATCCAGGGAAAGTTCAAAAATGGATCCACATATCTCACATACATACGCACACACCCATACATACACACACTAATAAAATTGAAGCTTCTGTTCTCCTATATGGGTAGCCCATGGAACAAGAAGTACTGAAATCTAGTCAAAATGCTTCCTGACAAATCATTTTTAACAGGTAATAATAAAGCCATCCTCTCTCTTCTGTTATTGTGTCATGTTTCATGATTATCATTCCTTTCATTTCTGGCTTATCAAACTAAACAATAGAAAACAATTTAAAAACCAAAAACAATTTAAAAACTATAACCAAAAGATATTATTGTTACTATACATTTCCTGGGCACTAGTTACTGAAAATTGTTTTCTGTTACAGGATAGGTTAGTGAGCAGTTAAACTCCACCAGAAACAATACAGCACTGCCTGGGCGTTATTAATAGTTTAGTACTCAGATGGTGCTTGTATCCATGAAAATTTAAATACAGCAAATGACATATTTTTGGCAGAAATAAAACATCCGAAATTGTTATTGAATCTTTTACATGAATTCCTTACTAGGATTCTTGACTTAAGATAAATTGGATGTACTAAGATACTTTCCTAATAAATAATGTCTAAGATCCTAGACAAAATACTCTTCAGCTCTGCTTTTGAAAAATAATGTTGATTAGCAAGAGAAGTAGTAACATAGAATTATTCCTGTACTGGAGTACAGCATTTATTCAAAAGCATGACTCTGTTTTAAGACAGTTATAACCAACTTAATTATGCCATTTATTATTTTTAAAATCCAACCCAAGGCACTCAAAAGTCTTCATGCACCCATTTTCTGGAATTTCATCATCATAAGTCTTCATATCCTGTTTTGACTCAATTTCCTACCTCTTCACAAGTTCTAAAATACTTCCTCTATATTTTTGGAAACCAATCATTATCTACATCTTTCATATATTCAAACTTTGTTCTGATCATTCTTTTACCTTCTTATACTAAGAAAAAAATCACACTCTGATGATGATGCTGCCTTCCTACAATATTTTTAAGTAGTAGATTTTCTTTTTTTTTTTTTTTTACTTTCTCACCTCCCATTCCACTACCCTGGACATTGGGTAGTGTATTCCTTGCTTCCCAATGCCCCCCTTTCAAACCAGTGATGCTCTCTCTTCCCTAAAATTCATGCCTCCACACTATCCCTTAAGTTTGTCACTCACATTCTAAATTTCCGTCAAGGTACATCATTACATATATAGTTATCCCTCAGCATCTTCAGAGGATTGGTTCCATGACCTCCCATAGATACCAAAATCCATGGATGCTCAAGTCTCTGACATAAAATGGTATAGTATTTGGATATAATCTATGCACATCTCTCAGTGTACTAACTTTAAATCATTTCTAGATTATTTATAATCTTAATAAAATGCAAATGCTATGTATTATAAATAGTTGTACTGTGTTTAGGGAATAATGATAAGGCAAAAAAAGCCTATACATGTTCATTATAGATGTAATTTTAGTTCTGAATATTTTCTATCCCTGGTTGGTTGAATCCCTGAATGCAGAACACACAGACATGAAGGTCCAACTGTACTCCTTCATTTAAGCTGTCAATTTTATGGTGCTTTCCTTTCTTCCATAGTACTTGGCAATATTCTCACCCTGGCTAAATTCAACTCTCTTACTACTGCCTTCCTGAAAAATGTAGATTAGTCTGTTCAAGAAAGAAAGAAAGAAAGAGAAAGAAGCAAAGATATGCTCCTAGATCTGATCTCACTTTATTTTTTTCTTTATTACATTGTTTTATTTTATTTTTTATTTCAGCATATCATAGGGGTACAAATGTTTAGGTTACATATGTTGCCTTTGTCCCACCAGTCAGAGCTTCAAGCGTGTCCATGCCCCAGACGGTGCAAATCACACCCATTAGGTGTGTATATACCCATTCCCTCTCCTACCCACTCTCATCTGCCCAACACCCTATGAATGTTACTACTATATGTTCACATATGTGTTGATGAGTTAATTCCAATTTGATGGGGAGTACGTGCGGTGATTGTTTTTCCATTATTGCGATACTTCACTTAATAGAATGGGCTCCAGCTCCATCCAAGATCATAGAAGAGGTGCTATATCACCATTGTTT
>CAUYRT010006439.1:0-13062 GCA_963574885.1 Lepilemur ruficaudatus | reverse complement strand
AAGATTTTGTAACTTCATAGCCAGACCCATATTTCCAGTGATTTTCAATTTGCCTTGAAAGAAGGCCGACTGAGGATTCATTTTACCAGTCATTAAAGCCAGTAAGTCGGAGTCAGCCATTGTGATCGTGCAGTCAGCCTTCTTATCTGAGTTGGGAAGCACAGATCCTTTGCCATTCTTCACATCTACCACCCAGGTGGCTTCTTTACCCCCAGGGCCATCCTTCACCTTGAAGGCAAAAATATCACTGATTTTCTTCACAAACTGTTCCCCTTCCTCTTCAAGCTTCTTCTCAATCTCCTTAAAGACAAGATTTGCCTTAAGTCCATCACCTGTAGAGCTGGTTGGAGCAGCCTCAATTTGATGAGTTCTAAAAGAACTGGCAGCTTCGGGAAACCCCATCTTGTAGATCGTTACAACCACAGCTCCTCCAAGGCCTAAATTATGCTGCAGAGCCACCTTTGCACCAGGAACTTGCCTCTTTCCCAGATACTCTATTTTAAATTTCAAAATTTAAAGTAGTGTTGTTTAAGTTAAAAAAATAACTTTTGTCTCAGAAATTTGCCATTTGATTTTGAGAAATATTGATCTATTTACAAGCCCTGAAATTTCTTCTAACAGTAGAAGCAGCATGAGATATTTTACTTTCAGATACTGAAAAGTTCCATTATAAAACTATCTTGTTATTTTCAGATTTGTTTACTATTAAAATCTAGTACAAATCAAATATTTTATCTAAGTAGTTAAAAAGAAAACACCAAAGAAAAAAATAAAAAATATTAATTAAAAAATATGGTATGTGCTACAGTGTTGTCATTATATGTCATTAAAAGAACATGTATACTGATAATGGAACTTATATATAATGTAACTTATACTGTTAAATTAAAAATAAGTTCCTATACATTATATAAAATGAATTAACTTTTTGTAAAATAATGATATGCTAATGTATATACTGAAAAATATCTGGAGGAATATAAACCAAATCAATAAGAGGATGATGTATAGAAAGGACTGGAAAGAGAGGGTGGATTAGAAGTGACTTTTATTTTCCAGGTTATATATTTGTGAAATATATGTTTTATTTTCGCTACAAGCATATGCTATTGTGTAAGCAGAAAATATAGTAAAGATAATTTAAAAGTTAAGGAAAAGGAGGGCTAGTTAGAGAGTTAGACAAGAGACTGCAAAGGGGTAAAGCCAAGAACTCAAGGTACACTCCCGCCTCAGCCATTTTTTTTCAAATTAAAATTCTTTTGGTTTATTATATGGTTAGTACTCTTTTCAACCACCTCAAATACTTTGTGGCTGCTTCTAAGAGCAATAACAAGTAAATTCTTGAAAGGACATTGGCAGGCTTTAAGAGAATCTAACTTGCAATACATCCAGGTTTGAATATGTGGAAAAAATTTAGAGGCAGTACTGACGAATTTAGCTAGATAAGGATTCATGAGAAAAAGCAATGGTTATAAAATTAGCTGTGGAGGACTTAGACTCTGAGTCCTGAACCCTAACTGGGGAGGACCACGGAAGCTTTGTGAACATAGCAGGGACCTCTTGATGATCTGGGCCATAGTAAAGGCAATACCAATTAGGAGGACCAATTTGGACCCTATTGCAATAGTGCTACAAAGGACATTAGAGGGAAAGAGTTAACAGAAACAGAGGAATGGACAGAGAGGTAGATAAGCATCAGGACACTCTGTGCCATCCTCCTCAGCTACTTCTAAGGTGAATGAAGCTGAAATGGTCAAGGAGGAGAGAAATGTCTTAAAATAGACAAACATAGGAGCATAGTAACGAAGTGAGCTAGAGGCAGAAGAGAGGGAGAGCAAGACATCTGATAAAGACAGAGGGATTTTGCTTGTACTTTCAGAAGAAAAATGAATTCTCCTTTTGAACAGATGTGGCTTTGTAGTTCTCTGACTATCTCACAGAAACCCTATCCAGACAGAACCCAAAAGGCAAACTCTCAGGATGGACTATGTGGATTGAGAGCAGGACTGAGAATAAGTAGGAGGAAAAAAATCAGGAAACTTAACTGTTAAGTAAATTGTCCAAAGATGGAACCAGAACTGGTGTCCAGGTAGGTTGGCTCCAGAACCTGGCCTCTCAACATCTACCCTAAACAGCCTCTGTTAACCTGAGCCAGGCCTCTGCCAGGCCCTTTTTATAATAAAAACTCAGATACTTGTATTGCTGGGTTTAGTTAGTTCTCATGATGACATCCCCACGTATAGGTTATTTCTTTTAGGAACCAATGTGAAGAGTCAGATTATACAAGCAATTTAGGACAAGAGACAGGATACAAGAACTCCAGACATACTCAGGTAATACTGTCATTTAAAAATGTGATTGTTATTAGTCATTTAAATATCACCTCTTTTTGAAATTTGGTAATTTTTAAGTAATTTTTTAGTAATTTGCATCCCAACATTTAAGTGTATTCTATTTCCTGGAGATCAAATAATTGAAGACAGTGAGGGAAAAGCTAATCTGGCACATTCTTTCAAACAGCAAGGGTTTGGGGATTTCCCTTAATATAGGCACTTTGATACGAGCAGAGTATGCCTGATAAACACCCTAGACAAGACTCCCAGACCACTGGCGCGGGGCGGAGGCAGTGATGGTACCGATCTCCAAGATGGCCAGCATCAGTTTCTTCCCTCCCCATATGCATGTGACATTGCATCATCAAGGGGTGCAGTCTGTTTTTCCACTCCCTTGAATCTGGGCTGACCTGTCAATGCTCTGACCAACAGAGAATGACAGAAGTGATTCTACACCAGTGCCAGGCCTGGCCTGTGGAGGACTGACAGCCTCTGCCTTGGTGTCTTAGAGTCCTGAGACACTGTGGAAGATGGCTGTATTAGTCTGCTTGGGCTGCCATACAAAATACTACAGACCAGGTGGCTTAACAGAATTTTATTTTCTCATAGTTTATTTTCTGGAGACTGAAAAACCAAGATCAAAGTGTCTGTAGAGTTGGTTTCTCATGAGGCCTCTCTCCTTTGCTTACAAGCAGTTGCCTCCTGACTATGTCCTCACATGACCTTCTCTCTGCACATATGCACCTCTGGTGTCTTTTCATTTTTTTTTTCCATACACAGTCTCCTCTGTCCCCCAGCCAGAGTGCAGTGGCATCATCACAGCTCACTGTACCCTCAAACTTTTGGGCTCAAGTGATCCTCCTGCCTGAGCCCTCCCCCCCCAGTAGCTGGGACTACAGGCCTGTGCCTCTAGGCTCCAGTGAATTTTTTCTATTTTTAGTAGAGAAAGTTGGTGAGGGGTCCTCTCTCTTGCTTAGGCTGGTCGCGAACTCCTGAGCTCAAACAATCCACCAGCCTCGGCCTCCCAGAGTGCTAGGATTACAGGCGCGAGCCACCATGCACGGCCATAGTTTCTTCTGTGAACAGAAAAATCCAAACTCTGAAATATTTGGAAGAAGTTTATTCTGAGTCACTCCCAAGAAGCCTTGAGCAAGTGGGCTCGATGTGGCTGGGTTATGGTTTGGTTTTATACATTTCAGGGAGACAGGGGTTACAGGAAAATCATAAATCAATACATGGGAGGCATACATTGGTTTGGCCTGAAAAGGTGGGCCATCTCGAGGCGGGGCAGGGGGGGCTTACAGGTTATAGGTGGGTTTAAAGATTCTTTGGCTTCTAATTGGTTAAAGACATGAAGCTTTGTCTTTGTCTAAAGGCTTGGAATGTTTTAACATAAGGTGCTGTTATCAGAGATAAGCCACTAGACATAGATTTGTTGTGTAAATTGAGGACCTGCAGGTCTGTCTTGCATACCTTAGGCCTATCAATGGGTCACAAAGGACTTCTCCAAGAAGGGAGGGGGGCATGATGTGGCATGTCTGACCTCCCTCCTCCTGGCAGGCAATTTAGTTTAGGATATTCATTTGGCCACGAGGGGGTCCATTCAGTCAGCCGGTGGGAGGGGGTGTGAGCCTTAAATTTTTATTTTGGTTCACATAATTAATTATAAAATCTATATCAATTCATATATGTTGGAGTGGTTTTATGCTGGAGCCAGCCGGCAATGTGCAGCACTTGGAGTTGGGGTGAGGATAAGAAAAAAAGAGACAAGACAAACATGGGAATGGGAGGACAGAGCTTGTAAAGACTGCCGTGCCGTGTTTATTTTAGAAGCTCTATTTATACAGAAGAAACAGAATTGAAAAAACATTTGAGTAAGTGTCTATGTGTAGAAGTCCACATATCACATTTCTTTTAGCTATACAGGGGTCGTTAATCACCATCACCAGACCTTTGTCTTGTCAAGCCTGCAAGTAATCACTTTCCCTTATCTACTTTCCCCAGCCTGGGGTCCCAGAGCAGGAGACTCTCTGGAGCCTGTGAAGCTGTTTTCCAGCCGTAAATAACTTTTCTGCTTTCTCAAGCTTGAGACAAAAGGACATTTTACTATTTATTAAATATTCTACTTAATCAAACCTATAGTATGGAATACTTAGTGCATCTCAGATGGGAGAGCTACGCCTTAGGGGCAGTTGCTATGTCACTAGGGACCCCAGTATTCTGGGCAGCAAGCACACCCCCGAAGGCTCCTGTTTTCAGGACAGCTCCCCACAGCTTCTCTCACATGCAAGGTCAGAGGCTGGACCAGTTAACCTGAAAGCCAGCTTCTCTTTAAAAAGTTCAAGTTTATCAAGGTTATGAAAGTAGTACTGGTTCTCTATAAAAAACTAGAACCTTAGAGGAAAGTGCACCCTCTCGTCCTGTGTTTGCACGTGTGCGTTCCCATGCTGCCACCAGTGCTGACTTTCTACAGCCACTGACAGTGCTCCGGCTTTCAGACCAAAGGACAGTCTTTCCCCGGGGATCCTCGGGGGGTGGTTCAGGAACCTCCAAAGTTACTGAAACCCACGATGCTCAAGTCCCTGGTAGAAAACGGCCTAGTGTTTGCATAGAGCCTACACACATCCTCCTACATTGTAAATCACCTCTAGATTACTTTTAATGCCTAATACAATGTAAATATCATGTAAATAGTTGTTATACTGTATTTTTAAAATTTGCATTTTTTTAAACTGTTTTTGTTTTTTCAGATATTTCTGATCCATGGTTGGCTTAATCCATAGATGCAGAACCTGCAAGTACAAAGGGCCAATCGTAATTAATCTTCCCATCCCAGAGATGTTGTGAACAAGTGCTTCAGCAGAGCAAGCCTCAGTTCTCCAGGGTCTAATTTGTGAGCTTGAGAGGTAATGAAATCCATCTCTGGAAAATAGTGTGAGTCTGGGCTGGGAATTTCACTGGGGAGCAAAATGATGCCAGATTGAAGAACTGTTATAAAGTTGTTCTAGTATTCTTATGTATGTATAAGCACTTTAGTCATTGTCGGGGATACATAGATAAATATCAAATATATACCGAAAAAGTAAACCCACTGCCCTCTGCCCTGCACTAACCCCAGGAAAGGTTCCCACAGGCTCTGTCCCTCCTTTCGGGCTCTCTGCATTCAGTGGTCTCAGTGCAGACTTTGCCAGACCAACAGCAATGGATCAGGGACCAGGGGATGTGCCTGTGTGTATAAGAGAGATTTGAAGGAACTAGTTCACACAATTGTGGGGCTGGCAAGTCTGATGTCTGCAGAGCAGACCAGAGGCTGGAGAACCAGGGAAAAGTTGATGTTGCAGCTAAGTCCAAGGGCTTCTGGGGGAAGAGTTTCCTCTTCCTCTGGGACCTCAGTCTTTTTCTCTTAAGGCCTTAAACTGATCGAGTAAGGCTCACCACTCCATGGAGGGTAATCTGTTTTACTCAAAGCCTATACCGGTTTAAATGTTAATCACACACACACACAAAATACCCTCAGAGCAACATCTGGACTGGTCTTTGGCCGTAAACTGAGTTCCACAGGTACCAGGGCCTAGCCAAGTTGGCATGTAAAATTAACTACCAGAGCAGGCTAATACTGAGCCAGCCAAACGGCAAAAGGCAGCCCCTGCCACTCTGGCTGTGTGGCCCTTGGAAGGCAGCAAATGCGCTGGAGGTTGGAGAAAATCCAGTGTTCCTCAGCTGAGAGCGTGACTGGGAACCAGCAAGCCATGTGCTGAGTGTGTCCTCCATACGCTCTGTCTCAGGCCTAGAAAATGTTCCCAACTGGTACACTGGAAGGTCTGTCGCACAGAAAGATAAAGAAGACTTTGTTTTAGGGCAGCCGGGAGCAGTGGGGAGAAATCTCTCTGCCTCAGCCCCTGACCCCAGGGCAGGGCGGCAGTGGCAATGCCACACACCGGCGGGCAGTGGCTGCAGGAGGGGCCCTGTGAGCATGACAATTGAGGCCCTGGTCTGCAGGGAGCAGAGTCTGCCCTGCGCTCTGGTGCCAAGGACATCTGGAGACAGGGGCGCACAGGTGTGAGCTCTTCCCTGCAAAATCATGGCCCAGCTTTCAGAAGTCAGCGTGCTCCCTCTCGCCCTTCCTTGGAGGCTCGGGGAGACAGGGAAGAACCTGCCTTCCTTTCTACAGTTGGTGCTTTTGCCATTACAGTGCCTTAATCATATCCCCACCTTCGACAGGAATGTCTCGGCTCGAGTACAGGGCTGCTTGATCTTTTTTTTAATGGATATAGGCCTTCTGCCAGAATGCATATTTCTCAGTTTTGAGAGAAGCACGCAGTGCACTCCAGCAGAAATCGGCCTGTGAAGGCGGCGCTTTTTGGGAGGTTTCAGCTCATTTGATTCACTCCCTGAGCACCAAATTCTTAGCTACAATGGCCAGGCCTCTCTCTTAATAAAGTTGGACACCATCTTCAACCCAGGGCGTTCCTAGGAGGCCCCACACCACAGTGGGGCAGGGTGAGCTCTGTGGCCTGGGTCTTACCTTCAGGAAGGGGCTCAAATTCAGACTTTTGATTTTGTCTCTTAAGGCTGATGGTATTTCAAGAGGAGCACATTCATCCTACAACTTAAACTGGGCCGCACAATCTGCACTCCAAACATCATTTAATACCACCTTAAAATGAATTCTGCAACTATTTTGTAAATTGGACAGGCACAGACAATTGTATTTTTTTATATTAAATGACTATTTATTTAGTGTTAATGTAAAATATCCCCCAAAATATACCAGGGACTTGAGGATGTGGACGAGGCAGGCCTTTCTCTCACTCCGGAGTCCTTCTCTATGCATTTCTGCACATGCATGTGGGTAACTCTGTGTAACCCACGGGCTGTGTCACCGGCCTGGTGTGCACCGTTAACTAACTGGGACAAATGGTGTGACCTTAAGCTGTGGCCGTTCTCTTGCAGCTAGTTCACGCTGCTCTCTGTCCATGCTTGTTCTGCCATGTCTGCCAAAGGGAGTCATTTTAAACTCTTTCGCAGAAGAACTTTCTGGATTGAGTTTGAGCTAAAAACTTACCTCTTATTAGTTAGAAACAGTGATTCCTGATTGCTTGCTCAGAAGAGCATTGAACATTCTTTTCCCAGCTTGGGGAGGGCTGGGGAGACAGACAGGTGATCTCTTGTCCGACCGCCCCAGCAAGCTCCATGTGCCCAACTTTTAGCTTGGTGGAAGGACTAGAATTGCTTCTAAACTGAGTTCCGATGAGCAGTGAGGAGATGAAAATTGTGTTAAATAGTGGTTGTTATTATCATGAATATGATTTTATCAATATTACATATATCACAATGGGATGAAGGAGACGATAATAAATTCAATTTTCATTCTCTGCAAGGAGTGAAAATATAATGCTCATTTTATGCTAAGGAAAGTCTTAAATAAATGACAAATTTTATATACGTGAAATTGCTAGTGACCCATCTTTAGTATTCTAGTTCTAACTCTGCAATTTATCTCTATCTAAAATAGCTCTCTATCCTTATCTAAAATGGAGGCAGCATGGGAAAATGAATTTTATTTTTGGGTAAATGTATTTTTTGACACAGAAAACAGTGTGATCCAAATTTGGTGGTCATTTGAATTCAAATGATCTAATGTTCAAATATACCCACCATAGGTAATGCATCGTGCAAGGCCCTACTTGCAATCCTAAAGAGCAGGGATTGAAATTATGAAGGGAAATATTTTCCTAGAATTTCAGCCTATAACATACTTAACTATAAAATTTTATGTGGTAGAGTACACTAGGCAAAGGAGGCCAAGTGCTAGTATACTTATTTTGGTGCATTCAAATATGACTTATTGGAATTTAAGTCAATCTGGAGAAAATCTTTGGGTCTCCGGTGGCACTTTGCTTCTCAGGAAGAGACTCCCTGAGCAGGTGCAGTAGTGAGAACGGGGTGTGGCCACGTCGGCAGGCAGCGAGTCTCACAGTCACTGACTCGCTCTCGGGGCAACAACCTTGCTATAGCGCCTCCTTGGCAGAAGGCTTGGTCCTCGTGGCAGGAGAGCTTATTTCTGTTCACTTGCGAAGAAAGACAAGAAGGGACTTCTGATAACAAACACTCATAGCACCTTGACTTTCAAATCAATCTAGTGATAAGTTTAAATTTATAATTTGGTGATTAGTTCAAGCATCTTTTCACATAATTTTCAATTAATTATACTGCTACTATAACATATCTAGCTGAGAATAAATTTGCAAGTGGCCTCATTTTGTAAAATTGAGGATGTGAACACCCTATGGTTTAGCAGCCCCAATTCCAAATATTTACCCTGGAGAAACATTTCTTCATGTGCACAATTAAACACATGCATGTTTATTGCAATATTGTTTGTAAATAATGTTGCAAAAAATTAGAAACAACCAAAATATCTGTCAATAAGGCAACTGTGGTCTGTCTGCATTGTGGAGTGCTCTAGAGGGGTTAGGGGTTAGGGATAAATACCCAGACCTTTATGTGTCGACAAGGGACAATAGAAAAGATGTAGTGGAAGGGGAAAGGGAAATCTTAACAACCATAGAACATTTGATACTTTTTTGGTAAATTTTATTTTTGTCTATATATTATGTTTATTTTTTAATTTTTATATAGATGCCCCCCAACTTATTCAATTTAGGATTTTATGATAGTGCATGTGAAGCTGTCACAATTTCAACATAATATACAGCATTTAAGAAATGACACGCAATAGCCAAGACTTTATTACAGAACAGGTTTGGTGCTAGATGATTTTGCCCACCTGTAGGCCAATGTAAGTGTTCTGTGTGTGTTTAAGGTAAGCTAGGCTAAGCTATGATGTTGGTAGTTCAGGTGTACTAGATGCATTTTTAACTTAGAATATTTTCAACTTACGATGGGTTTATCAGGATGTAGCCCCATTGTAAATCAAGGAGCATCTGTGTATATATGTATATATAGACATTCTATCTTATATCTGTTCACAGACACATATATGTATGTCTGGAGAGGGGATCAAACTCGTAAGAGTGTTTCATCAGGGGAAGGGAAGCCAACCTAAAATTAAGATGGTGGTTTAAAAGAGATGTTCACTTTATCTATAATGTATTTTGTACATAATTTGTGTAGTAAATAAAAATATGTGGAATTATGAATAGAAGGAACTATAGGAAAGTATAAGCAGTAAATTCTGGATGTGGACAATAAATATTATTTTCTCATTTGTACTGCTCTGAACTTTTCAAAAATTTCGAAGCCTAAAAGAAAGAAAATGGTTTGTCCTTTTATAGTTGCTTCCTTCTTGTATTGTTAGAATCTTATTTTGAGAAAATTATTAGGATTTATGGTTTAATGTAGGAAGAAAGTCCTTTCTGTACCTATTACTTTTACAGCTTCTGTTTTTAAGGGAAACCAATGGCTCTAGGGCATGTGGGTCTATAGAACTTTATGTTTTGTATGTTTACAGGGAGGATCTCACATAACTTACAACGTTTTCTTAAAAATACAGTCTAGACACATCAAATTAGCCATGTGGGTGTTTAAGCAATGCATTCATTCAGTCTAACAAAGAGGTATAGCCACTGAGTTATTTAATAATTTTAAGTGACAATAACAGCTCCCACAAAATGGGGCACATTTTGCCAAAGCTAACTCAAGAGAAACATAAAATGATGGATTTTAAGGTAATCTTATAAAGATTTGTGAGTCAAGTCTTCTAACATAGAACAACTTTTTACGGTGGTGAAGAATTGCATTTTGAGAAATTAATTGAGAGGAAGTAGAGATACTTTTTTGTTTTAGTTTTTTACTGATGCTGTAATGTCCTATAAAATCTCCCTGATGTGATTCTCTTTGGACCTCACACTTCCAAACACATTATTTTATCTTTTTTCTATGCTCCCTGCATTAGACAAAGAAACTCAGCTCAAATTAGCTTATCAAAATGACAATTTCTGGCCCCAGGTATCTGAAAAGGCAAGGTAAATTTGGTCTCAGGCACACCTGGGTCCGGGACTTTGATGCTTTTGTTCCTATATTTTGGCCCTATTTGTCTCTGCGTGGCTTTACCCTCGGCTGGCTCTTGCTAGTGTGGGCGAGATGGACATGAGTGGCCCCGACGCTCCTTCGCCTTAGCGCTCTGAATCTGAGAAAGAGCATGGCTCTATTTTATGCAGCGGCCACACCCATACTCGTGGGCATCCCCAGGTGGCCTTGCCTCGGTCTTGTATTACCCAAGGAAGGAACAGTGTGTTCAGGGAAATGCTGCCTTTGGTTGGCTGGCCTCCGCCACCCTGTTCAAGGCAGGAAGAGCAAGTGATAACGTCTCCACCACAGTCACGTGGAGCGGTGTGCCTGGGTCTCCCACTGAGGGACCGGGTCTAAGCAGAACAATACCGAAGTCTGCTAAACGCGTGTGGCGTTTGTTTGTTTCTCGGTTGCCTCATGGATACTGTATGCCCCAGGACTGGAACAACTTGCTTGCCATCCCCCCTAAACTGCGCCTGCTCAGCAGCAGGGACCATGTCTTGCTTGCTCACTTTTGTATCCTACTACTTAGCATGATGCCCGGAGTGGAGCTGATACTCAATTCTTCACATGCCGAATAAAGTCAGATGTTAATTAATGAAAGATAATTTTGGCTGTGGATAGACAACCTCTCTCAAACTAAATGTTTCGTCAATTTGTTATTAATACTTTTCAGAAGGCCATTGTATTCCTGGGCTGTGAATAAAAATTAATTAATTAGTACTTTTGGCTAAATTCAAGCAATGATGTTATGTTGAATTGACATGTGACATTTTATATATCAGTATTATTTTCCAAACTAAATATAATTTATTGGCACATTGCCACATATAGAATTTGTTTTTTTGTCATACAAAAAAATTTTGATTTTTTTTGTCATACAACCGAAAACAAACGGTATAACTGTCCCTAACACTTGGAAGTGCTCTGTAACTAGCTACCTTTGTCTGGCAACTTGGGATCGTGCGCGGCCCCAGGGATGCGTGACTGGCTGTGAGCAATGCCCCTGCGTAGCGACCAGCGCATGGCGCACACAACTGCTGTCATGATTACATTTAGTCCTCTAGTGCTGTATGTTGGTCATAAAAGGAGAATGAACTTTCAAGTTTCTGGAAATAACGGCAGAACAGAATCTATTATAATCTTTCTCTACCTTTTTATGTTCCCAGAGACTTGAGGTTTAACAGAGTAAGAGAAATTCCAGGGAGCGCCTTCAAGAAACTCAAGAACTTGAACACTCTGTGAGTACCTATTGCTTATCTGTGGGGTTTCTAAAATCATGAGCTGGATGGACTGCAATTTGCCATGAAAGACATTTTGAGTGAAAAGAACAACTCTCAGAAGAATGACACCCGCTAGATGTCTCACACCCGCCCAGATTCTGCTGCTTCCTTACACGGCCTATATTTTCACTGCCTTCTGAGTTCGGGAGAGATTCCTGTTTACCTAATTGTCATTTATATTCTATTTATTTGCTTAGAAAAGCCTCATCAGAAGGAGAAATGGAGAGAAGAAGTGGTTACTTAACTCGTCTATGGGTCCCACAGCAAGAAAGTAGTAGAAATGGAATTAAAACTCACAGCTTTCTGATTCCAAAGCCCATTTCTCCCCAGTACACCACTGGGTCGTCTTATCTGTGCGATTGTAAAAAACCTTTGAAATCATGTAGGGTAAAAATGACAACTTTATGGCTAAGCACTAATAAATGTTTTCAGTGTTTAAAGACATTCTTTTTTTCTTTTCTCTTTTCTTTTTTTCACTTAACAGATTCCTATTATCGGCTGTGTGCTTACCAGTTAGTTGGTTTGGGGTCTGGACCCAAATACACACAACCCCACTGTGACAGTGCTGACGGTCTGACCTTGTGGGGCAGTTAGTAAACCAAAGCCCGACCGTAAAACACCAGTAATAAAAACTATATAGTAAGTGCTATAAAGACAAAGGGAAGAATGCTATGAGAGAGGCTGGCAGGAAACTCAGAGTATGAACAATGCTCAATGTTTAAACTCATCCTACACTGCATTTAGATTAGTCCACAGAGTGAACGCCCTGAGAGCTAAGAACGTTTCCGTGTGGCCAGCCCTGTGTGAATGCATTTGTCTTTTGTCATAAAATTCTCATAATAGAGTTAGCAATCATCAACGTGGCTGAACCCCCCACATTCAGGCCAAGCTAGTCCACCTAACTTTAGGGTTGAGATCATGACTTTACACTGTGCTCTTCCCATCTGGTTTCTTTCCAGTAGCTGATTACTGAATACACATTTTTTTTTTTAAATCACAATATCGTTGGTTGGGTTGATACAGGAGCATAAAAAGTAAGAACTGCCGAATTTATTATTTGTTTAATAATAGAACAATGGTTATCAAAGTGTAATGTGCGAAAAGGTTTCCATTTTATAGGTGAAGAAATCGAGTCTCATAACTGTAATGTAATTTACCCAAATTCATACAACTAGAAAGAAGCAGAGTCAGGGTTCGTACACAGTTTGATCTGCTAACTGCTGGACATACAGTTTCTCGTAATCACAATGAGGAAGGCTACTTCCCTGGAATGATAGATGGTGGATCATTTAGATAGTAAGGTGTGTGTGTGTGTGTGTGTGTGTGTGTGTGTGTGTGTGAGGCGAGAGAGAGAGAGAGAGAGAGAGAGAGAGAGAGAGAGAGAGAGAGAGAGAGAGAGAGAGAGAGAGAGA
>CAUYRT010006437.1:0-15386 GCA_963574885.1 Lepilemur ruficaudatus | reverse complement strand
GATAATCTCATTTTGTTCATATTATACATTGTTTTTCTGATGTCCTGAAGTCCATGTGTGCTCTCTTAATTCGTTGAATATCCTTGTGACTCTTACTTTGAATTCTTTGCATGGTAATTCAAAAAATCTTCATTTCTTTAGTGTCAGTTGGTAATGATTTAATTTGGTCCTATGCGTGGGTTATGTTTCCTTTGTATTTTATGTATGTCATTATCTTCTGTTGGGACTTCAGCATTTCACAAATCAGGCACTTATTTCCGGTTTTTGTTGCCCCCCATTCAGGGAGGACACTCTTCATGTAGCCCGACTAGAGATTCTGGAGACCTCTCAATGCTTTTTTCAGGATGTGTCCTCTCTAGGCTTTTGGTTATAATCTAACTGAACAGATTTTGCCGTTTGAACCATTTTCTACTCAGAGGCTCTCCTGTTGTCTGCCTGATAGTGGCAGCATGGCTGGTGCTCTAGCAAACTGTGGCCTGGGTCTCCCCCTAGTGTCCTACCCGTGCTCCTGCAGTAATTGATTATGTTGATGGCCTTTAGTTTCAATGGATCCCTGGCCCTGTGTTTTTTTACTTTCAGTGATTATATTCACCCAAGATAGAAAGTTGTCCCTCCAGTAGTCCCCTGAAAATCAGAATGTTGGATGGATGTTCCCATACTTTTCGTCCCCCGCAAGAAATCAGCAGTTAGAGGTTTCTTCAAAATGTTGCCACATCATGGCAGGGTAGTGCCTCTGGCAAGGTGTCTCCAGTGTTGCTGTTAGGCATCTATTAGGGGTTCCAACCTCTTAAGTGATTTCTCAGCTTCTCACGCAGGCAGTTGCTCTGTGTGTTGTTATCTGTGTGTGTCTCTGTGTCTGGGGTTTGCTGTTCTATATCTTACGGATGTCACCACATGAATGCAACTTTGTAATTTCCTTACTTAAGCCTGGAAACCTCTTTTAATTAGGTTCCATGATATATTTGCTAGTGGAAATGTCAGATGTACCCTGTGTATGTGTCTGTTTAATGAGAGCTGCTGGAGAAAGAAGATGGTTTTCAGTATATTGGTATTAGTTTTTGTACTTAAACGGCATTCTTTTTCTAGGTTACTGTCGTGTCATCTGTTAAATTTAAAAAATCTAGCTCTTTATTCTCTTCCCCACTCCCTTTTTTTTCCCACTATTTTCCTCTTTATTGGTCCCTGGTCAGATATCCCGGGCAGTGGTGTTTGGCTAGAACCTTGGCCAGCCTACTTTTCTCCATCTAAAAGCTCTGTTCATGTCTTTTGCCCTGTTTTTAATTGGGTTGTTTGATTTTTTTTTTCTTGCTGGTTTGCTTGAGTTCTTTGTAATTTCTAGTGATTAGCCCTTTATAAATTTGACAGCATGCAAATATTTTCTTGCATTCTTTAGGGTGTCTGTTTGCTCTATTGTTTTCTTGGCTGTGCAGAAGCTTTTTAATTTAATCAAGTCCCATTTATTAATTTTTGTTCTTGTTGTGATTGCAGCTAGGGTCGTCTTCTAAATTTTTGCCTAGGCCAATATCTAGAAAAGGTTTTCCAACATTTTATTCTAGCATTCTTACAATTTGATGTCTTAGGATTAATTCTGTTATCCGTTAGGAATTGATGTATGTGAGTGGTGAGAGGTAAGGATCCTGTTTCAAGCTTCTACATGTGGCTGTCCAATTTTCCCAGCACCATTTATTGAATAGGGATTATTTTCCCCAATATATTATTGTCTGCTTTCTCGAAGATCAGATGGCTATATGTGGAGGATTTTATATGTGGGTTCTCTGTTCTGTTACATTGGTCTGTGTGGAGGATTTTATATCTGAATTCTCTGTTCTTTTACATTGGTCTTTGTCACTATTTGTGCCAGTAGCATGCTGTTTTTGTTACTGTAGCTTTGTAGTATAGCTTGAAGTCTGGTAAAGTAATGCCTCCTGATTTGTTCCTTTTGCTTAAGGTTGCTTTGGCTATTGAAGTTCTTTTGTAGTTCCATAGGAAGTGTAGAAGTATTTTTTCTAGATCTGTGAAAGATGACCTTGGTATATTCATGGAGATTGCATTGAATCTATACGTCACTTTGGGTAACATGGCATTTCAACAATGTTGATTCTGCCAATGTGAGCATGATATGTTTTTCCATTTGTTTCTATCATCTGCAATTTCCTTCCTCAGTGATTCATAGTTCTCCTTATAGAGATCTTTTGCCTCCTTGGTTAGATATATTCCTGGGTATTTCATTTTCTTTGTTACTATTATGAAAGGTATTGAGTTCTTGATTTCATTCTCAGCTTGATTGTTGTTGCTGTGTAGAGATACTACTGATTTGTGTACATTGATTTTGTAATCTAAGACTTTGCTGAATTTATTTATCAATTCCCCAGGTCTCTTGGCAGAATGGGGTTTTCTAAATATAATATCATATCATCAGCAAAGAATCATATTCAACACCCTTTTTCCTCATTTGAACACGCTTTGGTTCCTTCTCTTGCCTGATTGCTCTGGCTAGGAATTCCAGTACTGTGTTGAATAGAAGTGGTGACAGTGGGCATCCTTGTCTTGTTCTAGTTAGGAAACACCAGCTCACAGGTAGCTCCCGAATTGTGCTCCTCTCTTCCACCACAAGTCTCCAAGGGAAGGGGTGAGGGCCTTGCTCTCCATGAAGACCTCAGCTTGAAGTGCACTCCTGCCATAGAGAAGCAGCTGTTGATGAGCTTGCATTGTTTGAGAAAATTTGTTGGTAATTGTCATAGGAATTGCCTAAAATAGTATTATAATGATGGGAGAGTACTCCGCTTTGAGCCTAGGAGAAAACACCACTGTGTGCATCCATTTTAAAAGGGTTAAGAGAGTGCTTTGTAGGTTCCCTGTTAAAAGAGGGAGCTACTATTATCTCATCAATATATTGCTTTGACAACAAAGGTTTTCAACATAGTAGGCACACTAGGATACAGGGAAAATGATATCACCCAAGAGTTTCTTATTTATTTCTCTTGAGAAATAATATTCTCTCTACAATCAACATCCTTATCTAAGTTGTTATCACAATTTATGAGTGTAAGAGGCAGAACACTGTATTTCCAGTGACCTGCTCCAGCCCGAAGTTATTTAGAGGCCTCTGGGCACCACTTATCTCATTAACATACGACAAGATACTGTAACTCAAGAGATTTCAAGTGAGTTGTATGTCAGGAGGGAGTAGATGACCACATATATCAATATTTCACAGTATCACAATGTAGATCTGTCAGCCAATTCACTTCAATCAAATCTATTCTTAGAGTTCGCTCCTCATATTATGTGAACATTAGAACTCTCCTAATAGCCACTTGGTGAAATGTGTTCTTCAGTTTAGGGACAGTTGACATTCAGGGATGTGGCCATAGAATTCTCTCCAGAGGAGTGGAAGTGCCTGAACCCTACAGAGAAGGCTTTATACAAGGCCGTGATGTTGGATAACTATATTAACCTGGTCTCCCTGGATGAGGATAACTTTCTTTTCGAAGTCATGATGTTCTCTTGTGTACCTTTGCATTTTCTCTTATGAGTCTCTTGTTAGCCCCTGCATTGCTTGACTGAGATTGAAGCCCTGTTGATTCAGAAATAAAAAGCTTTATAATGCAGTGTTTGGATTTTTAGTGCACCTTTCTTTAGATGGTCTCCCCTTTGATGAAATATAATTGGATGGTTCCAGAGCTTATGTATGCATAAAACCTTGTGACAGTGTTTATAATATCCAATTTCCCGTTTTTCACCCCTGTGCTTTGATTCATTGGTTCTTCAAAGTCAGCTAAATATCTACATGTTACAATATTCCCTAAGCATTCAAAGGGATGCATTCAGAGGATGGATTTCTGATATATATTTCTATATCCATGTGCAATATCCTTTCTCCTTACCTAAACGTAGGGCTTGGATTTTGGAAAAGCCATGATATGTTATATTCCTTTTTTGTATAAGCAGGAATTTCTCCTTTTGACTTGAGTATTATCTCCATGTTGGAGCAAGAAAAAGAGCCCTGGACTGTGGAGAGCCAAGAGCAAATACCAAGAAAATCAAATGGATGGAAATGGGTCAAAGGTGTGATGACAGGTAAGTGCTCAGATGGATAGAAAGAAAGCTGCTCATTAAATTGTGTTTGGGAAACTCTGTGGAAACCTGAGAGTTCTATGGGAATGCAAAAGTTTACGTCCTGTGGGCTCTGAAAGGAAATTTTTCTTTTCTTTCACTTCTCACTCTGTTCCTCAGATATGTAACACTTTTTCTTGTAACTTCCAGTGGTGCTTTAATGAAACAAAAACAATTGGAAAGTCCTTGTTATCATGATAGACAACACTGTGTTATCTGACTTCATGAACTCTTTTGTTATTGACACTGAGCCACACAGGAAAGGCTGTTTCAGAAGGGTTGCTTTCCCCCTTGGTATTTCTTTCTATAGTTGATTCCATCTGATGCTAAGTTCTCAGTCCATATTGATCAGAGCTGTGGCCTTCATAGTCCTGACGACTGGACCTCTCCATGTTCCATCCCATTTCATGTGCTCAGAAGACCCAGTCAGGAAATGGGAAACATTGTCTAGTCTTCCTTTGCATCTGGGTCTTCAGAAACTTCCTGGAGTTTTCTCAAGCCTTTTCTACCTGGTGAGGTCCCTCAGCCATTTTTGCCACACTTCATGGCTGTTTATGACAAGGGAGTGAGTTGGATCTTCTGAGATTGTCACTCATCAGCAAAAAAATGGCAATAGAAACATCGTGTCTTTGATCTCCAGTCCTACATGGGTGCAGATCCTATTCTTTCAGTCTCTTTATGTGGGATCGCTTGGCAGAACATGAAGTCCATTCTCAAGATGCCACAAAATCTGATACCCATGTGTTGTATTTTTCTCTTTTCTACTGCTATTACTACTCAGTGAACATAGGGAGCCTTGGCTTTCCCTGCTTTTGTGCTCTCTTAGTTTGTATGATTTTCTTTCTGAAACTGGCTTTCTATATACACGTTCCTGTAGAAGTCAAGAACACACGAGGGAAAAAGAGTGTGTCTCAGTACATAATGCTACAAAAATGATTCCACATGCAGAAGAATGAAACTGGACCATTATCTCACATTGTATACAAGGGCTATGCAGAAAGTATCCAGCTATGCAATATGAAAAATAGTACGAACAATAGCTAGATACTTTCCAACAGCCCTGTATGAAAATCAACTACTAGAAGAAATCACAGGGGAAAACCTATGTGACAGTGGTCTAAGCAATCATTTTTTTAGATTTGACCCCAAAAGCTGAGGCAACAGAAGCAAATACAAATGAATAGGATTGCACCAGAAAAACTGTTTCTTCTCAGAAAAGGAAACAATTAAGAGAAACTTTGCATCATGAGAAAATATTTCCAAGCCATACATCTGGTAGGAAATTAATACCCCAAATGTGTAAGAAACTGTAAGAAGTCAATGACATGAAAAGAAATACCTAATTAAAAAATGGTCAAAGGACCTCAATAGACATTTCTTCAAAGACGACATGCATTTGAAGAATAGATATATTAAAAAGACTCAACATCAATAATCATTATGAAAATACAAATTTAAACCACAATCAGATACCACTGCACGCCTGTCATAATGGCTATTGCTGATAAGTGTTGGTGAGGATATGGAGAAAAGGAAACCCTTCTATACTGTTGGTGGGAATGTAAATTAGTATAGGCATTATGGAAAACTATATGGAGTTTCCTTTAAAAAGTAAAAAGAGTATTACTGTATGATCCAATAATCTCACTTCTGGGTATAAATTCAAAGTTTGTGAAATTCATATGTCTAAGATATCTGCACTTTGTGTTTACTGTGGCATTATTGACACAGCCAAGTTATATAGTCAAACTAAGTATTTGTTAGCAGATGAATAGACACAGAAAATGTGTTGTAGAATACAGAGTGGAATGTTACTCAGCTTTCAAAAGAAGGAAGTTCGGTTTCCCACATGTGCATGAACATGGAGGACATTTTACTAACTGAAGGAACCAGGCACAGAAATACAAGTATTAGATGTTTTCATTTATAAGTGGAATGCAATTGGAGTAGAGTGTTGGTTATCAGAGGCTGGAGGATGAGGAATAAGTTGGTCAATAGGTACAAAGTTTCAATTCAACAACACGAGTAAATGAAGTTTTGGTGGTGATGGATTCAGGTATAAGCTTCATTCCATTATTCCACATTATATAGGTATATCACGATATGACTTTTTTCCCTACAAATATATACAATTATAATTTGTTGATATAATAAAAATTTTAAAAACTCATATTCCAGTTCTTGTACTCTGTACTGGTTCTAAAATGGATGTCCTTGCTTTTTTCTTAAGAGAAAATTGTTCCCATTTCCACGGACTATAACTTTTTATATATGTGGTTACTAATTCCTTGTCTTCTTGTTTTATAATGGGTTACTAGGGATGTTTTACTAATTACTTTTTGTTACGATTTATAGATGATAGTTTTTAAGTATGTATTATGAAACACAGCTTGTTTTTGTTTCAATTGTGAGATAGCCATATGCTTTTTGTCAATTCGTATATATCTTGGGGTCACTTTCAGCGCTAACAAAGGTTTGCCCATTGTGTTTTAGTTATAGGTGGTTTGAAACTAGACTTCCACAATATTAATTTGGATCACATGTAATCACCTTTTCTTTATTAAACAATACTATTCTTTTTGTGTTGCTAAAAATTGAATTTTATCTTTCTGAAGTTTCCTAAGTATGTTTAATATCAATATTACTTTTGATATAATATTAAGTTTATCAATGTGAAATGTTTGTTTACACACTGTAATTAATTGGAAACTTACAGTTCTTTATATCTTGTAGATCTGTCTCCTGAATTTGTAATAAAAAATATGCCACCAAAAGAGAAGACCAGTGCAGAAGAAGTATTCCAAGCAGTGACATTGGAAAGACCTGAAAGCCATGACATTGAAGACTTTTCTGTTAGGGAAGTACAGAAAAATATACATGAGTTTGAGTGTCAATGGGGAGATGATGAAGGAAATTGCAAAGCAGAGCTTATGATCCAGAAAGAGAATCTCACTGGTAGAAGAGATCAACATGATAGAAGGAATGCAGTAAACAAGCTTATTAAAAATCAATGTGGATTAATCTTTACATCACATGTGGCTCAACTGCAGCTATTTCAAAATGAAAGGAAAGTTGATGAATATAATCAAATCAAGTCTATCAACCATAGTTCCTCAGTTTCACCACTTCAACAAATCCCTTCTGTCAAAACCCACATTTCTAAAAAATATGAGAATTATTTCATGTTTTCTTCATCACTCACACATGGACAAGCAGTAAACAATGGTGGAAAACCTTACAAATGTACCGACTGTGGAAAGGTGTTCACTGAAAATTTCCATCTTGAATGTCATCAGAGAATTCATACTGGAGAGAAGGCTTACACATGTAATGAGTGTGGGAAGGTCTTCACTCGGAATGCCGAACTTGTACTTCACAGGAGAAGGCATACAGGAGAAAAACCTTACAGATGTGATGTGTGTGGCAAGGCCTTCATTCAGAATTGGCACCTTGTTAGGCATAAAAATATTCACAATAGAGAAAAACTTTATAAGTGTTACAAATGTGGCAAAGCTTTTAGTGTACATTCAAGACTAACTACACATCAAGCAATTCATACTGGAGAGAAACCTTACAAATGTAATGAGTGTGGCAAGGTGTTCACTCTAAATGCGCACCTTGCACGTCACAGAAGGCATACTGGAGAAAAACCGTACAACTGTAATGAGTGTGGCAAAGTCTTCACTCAAAATGCACAGCTTGCACGTCACAGGAGAACGCATACTGGAGAAAAACCTTACAAATGTAATGAGTGTGGCAAGGCCTTCATTCAAAATGCAGACCTTGCATGTCACAGGAGAAGGCATACTGGAGAAAAACCGTACAACTGTAATGAGTGTGGCAAAGTCTTCACTCAAAATGCAGACCTTGCACGTCACAGGAGAACGCATACTGGAGAAAAACCTTACAAATGTAATGAGTGTGGCAAGGCCTTCACTCAAAATGCAGGCCTTGCACGTCACAGGAGAACGCATACTGGAGAAAAACCGTACAACTGTAATGAATGTCTCAAGGCCTTTGCTACAACTTCTCAGCTTGCATGTCACAGGAGACAGCATACAGGAGAAAAACCTTACAAATGTTATGAATGTGGGAAGGTCTTCAGGTATAATGGCTCCCTTGGATACCATCGAAGAATTCATACTGGTGAGAAGCCTTATGAGTGTGGCAAGGCCTTCAATCACAATTCACACCTTGTTAGTCATCAAAGTATTCATAATAGAGAAGAACCTTACAAGTGTTAACGAGTGTGGCAAAGCCTTTAGTCGTCATTCAATCCTAACTACCCATCAGATGATCCATACTGGAGAGAAACCTTACAGATGTAATGAGTGTGGCAAGGCCTTCACTCACAATTCACAGCTTACATCTCACATGAGAAGGCATACTGGAGAGAAACCATACAAGTGTAATGAGTGTGGCAAGGCCTTCAGTCAGAAATCAACCCTTAAAACCCATCAGATAATCCATACTGGAGAGAAACCTTACAAATGTAATGAATGTGGCAATGCCTTCAGGCAGAAAGCAGCCCTTAAAACCCATCAGATAATCCATATTGGAGATGGACATTACAAATGTAATGAGCGTGGCTAGGCCTTTACTCAAAATTCACAGCTTGTTAATCATCAAAGTATTCACAGTGGAGAGAAACCTTACAAGTGTAATGAGTATGGGAAAGCTTTTAGACTGCGTTCATTTCTAAGTGTGCATCAGGTGGTCCATACTGTTGGGAAGTAGAGTTAGGAGACATGTAAAGTTTCAGGAGTTTGCAGGGCTTTAGCTTGAAGGAACTGTGGGTGTATTAGTTCACAAACCAGAAGCTGCTTAGCATTAAGGGGGGCATTTCACCAATCAGGGCCTACTGCAAGGTGGTGCTGATCTTCAGGCCTGCAAGCCAGCACTTGGAGCCTGTGCAAAGCAGAGCTCAGCATGGGGCCCAAGGTTAAGAGATCTAATTAAGGGATGTCAGCCCAGCAGACAACCTGCATCTGGAACTATCATAAACTTGAAGGTATTCCTGTTCACTCCTGACCACGTGTCTTGTTATATAGAGAAATGGATTAAGTAAGTATGCAGACAGGGTGTTCCTGTTTTGTGCGTTACTGCTTAATTAACAATTTTATCTTTAACTTGTATACGGAACCAGGTTATTCTTAACTTAGAGCTTATAATGCTTACCTTGTAAAAATTTTGTAACCGTTTATTGTTGTACATAGAATTAGGTAAGGGATCTCTTGAAACTTTTGGGGTGGGGGGAGGCTTTGAAACCTAAACAGATAATCTATACACATAATTCTATGACCCAGGACAGCTTCCTGTACCAATTCATACGGATATGGGACTTCACTCAGTGCCTCCTGGCTCACAAGAATGCTGGAGGACTCCTTACTTCCCCATTACTTTAAACTACACTTTGTCTCTATTATTTCCAAATTTCTCGTGAGGATCCTGCCTGGGTCCCATTTGTTGGGAGAGTAGCTAACTCCCGGCACCATACTAGAGAAAAATCTTACCAATGTAGTCAGTGTCGCAAGGTTTTCACTCGAAATACATACACCTTTGAAGTCATCAATTCATAATGGAGACAAACCTTTCAAGTGTAATGAATGTGGGAAAGCCTTTAGATTGCGTTGAAGCCTAACTACCCATGAGGCACTCTACACTGGAGTAAAACCTTATAAATGTAATTAATGTGGCAAGGTTTTCACTCAACGTTCACAACTTGTGAATCATCGAAGAATTATACTGGAGAGAAATCATGCAGATGTAATGACTGTGGCAAGCTTTTCAGGAAACAATCAAAGCTTACAAGGCATCACAGAATTCATACTTGAAAGAAACCATACAAATGAGTGTGGCAAGGTCTTTAGTCACAATTCATTCCTTGCTTGACTTTAGAGAATTTATTCTCAAGAGAATCCTTACAAACGCAGGCTATGGCAAACCCCTAATGACTTCAAACATTAACATTGGAGAGCCCATGCTAAAGAACTATCATATAATTTTATGGGGAATTGGCTTTTTTTTGTGCCTCACGATGCACTGGGCATCAAAATACACATCTTTGATGAAATCACACAAACGTAAAGTGTATGTTGAGGCTATTACACAGGGGTGATAAATGTAGGTGAGGATTTGTATGAGGAATGACTGAATCCGTAATTCTCCATGATTAACCTTTGAAATTACGTACTGTGAAATAATTACAAGTTCAAATATGTTAAAACTTATGGCATGATATATATCAAAGGTGCCAGGATATGTGGAGATAGCTAATTACCTTGAAGTTACAAAATATTTTATTCATTTATTTGAGGATTCTTGAAAAGGCTACTTTACTATTCATAACTTTCAACTTGAACTTTGAAATCTTACTATTATGCCTTTTTCACAAGCCTTTCTTTGTGGTCTGTGGGAAAGAATCCATTGCATGGCAGGGCCTGCTTTAAGATTGAGGATCACTTCCATCCATGTTGCTGTAAGAAGAAGGTTGCTGTCTTTGAATATTAACTACCATCTGAATTAGCATTTGGGAGGAGCAGAGAATAACATAAAAGTATGATGTCACTTATCTTGCACATTGTGTTCAAGCTCCTCTTCTGACAGGAGGGCACTGTAGGCTAAGGGAGACAAAGCTCAATCAAGTAACCATAATTTAGGGCAGATCAACAAATTGGCTACTCAGGTGGTGACTTTCAACCAGTGGTCACTTTACTGGGATACCAGGTTGTAAGCCTGCAAAAGCAAATTAGTCTCCATTGTGATTGGAATATCACTCAATTTTGTGTTACACCTCACATACATTATAAGACTGAGTTTCCTTGGGAAAATGTTAAGAAACATCTACTTAATCAAGTAAATCTGACTGAAGAGATTGGAAATTTACAACAAGAAATATTAAGTACCTTCAGTTACAAACTTGATCTACTCTCTGAGACTGACAATATTAACGGTATTTCATCTGGAATGGAGTCAGTTAACCTACTTTCTCATCTTAAGATCTATGGAGTTCTGCTATAGTAACTTCTGGAATTATTTTAATCATTTGCTTGTACTTACTTATAGTCCAGAAAAAACTCCAAAGAAGACAAGACTCTGGATACCAATGCCTTGCAGTGATGGCTATCCAATTTCATCAACTTCTGAAAAGGAAGGGGAGATGTTGGGAAATGGGGTTAGAAGACATGGAAAGTTTCAGGAGTTTTGCAGGACTTTTATCTTGAAGGAATCTGTGGGCATGTTCATAGACCAGAAGCTGCTCAGCAACAAGGGAGATATTCCAAGGATCAGGGGGAACTGCAAGCCATCGACAATCTCAAGCCTGCAAGGCAGCGTGTGGACCTTATGCAAGACAGGGCTTGGCATGAGGCCAAAGACTAAGAGACTGATCAAGAGATGTCCACCCAGGAAGCACCTGCAGCAAAAACCAATTAGCCTCAAGGACAATTCCTGTTTCACTCCTGACCACATGTATTGTTATATAGAGAAATAGATTAGAGAAGTATGCAGGCTTGGTGTTCCTGTTTTATGTGTTACTGCTTAATTAATGACTTTAACTTGTATGCTCAGCTAGATCTATTTCTTAATTAGGGCTTAAAATATTTATCTTGAAAAAAGTTTGTAACCGTTTGCTCTTGTAGATAGAATTAGGAAATGGATCTCTTGAAGCCTTTGGGAAGCCTTAAAACCTAAACAAATGATCTGTACACATAAATCTATAACCACTGACAACTCACAAGTACCAATAAATACTGATGCAGGACTTCACTGGGTTCTTCCTGGCTCATGGGAATGCTAGAGGACCCCTGACTTCCCTATCACTTTAAACTACACTCTGTCTCTGTCTCTATTATTTCAAAATCTCTTGCAATGATCCTGCCTGGGACCCATTTTATTGGGAGAGTTTCAAACTCCCAGCATCTCTCCTGCGGTTAGAGCCACGCATAGCATCCTTATCCTGCTTAGCACTTTTCTCTGTCTTCATACCCTCTCTGCCATCATTTACTTTTATTTTTATTTTTTGATAACACTACTCTGGCTGGGAAAGACATCTGCCTTAATGAGTGCATGTTTTCCAACTGTCAGTCCCTTTATTCTTTCAAACAGTGACCCCTAGGTATGTAAGCTCTTCTTTTTGTGTACTCGAAGAAATGTACGATTTACTCATCTAATCAGAAAAATATAAATTGTGTATTTTTCCCTGTGTTCACAGATTGATGTACTCATGCTTCCCATATTCTTAAGCACATTGGTAAGCCAGGCTCACTGCACATAGAGTTCTGAGTTACATAGAGACTTTGCTCTAATATTAAATAAAGAATAATAGCCACAGTAAATGAAATCTTATGTAATTTTTGTAAGTAGTCTTATAATTGTATTTAATAAGAGTCATTGTGGAGAAAATGAGAGTCCACTAAATAATTCCTGAAATAATGTAGAGATATTGAAAATGTCTTTTAACATGTATCTTTTAATATAATACATTAAACTTTCCTATGATTTAACTGTACCCAGGTTCTTAAGGACAGTTCAATAACAATGGCATAGCATTTCATATGGCCCTTCAAAAAACTGAAGTGGATTGTGTAGTTGCCTGGTGGTGAAGCTATAAGGAAAACTTTTATTTATTACATACATTTGCAGCCATGTTAATATGGAATCTACCTTACATCCTAGGACAAATATGATAATTTGAGATGTGATAATGCTTATGGAGAAAGATTAGCATATTAAAATATTTTCAGTTCAACGCTGAAATAATGAACTGCAGGAGACAAAGAAAAACACAAAAATATGTAAGTTGATATTTAAAAAGGGTGCAGATGGGAATCCAGCATTAAGTAGACATTTCCTTTCTGAGATCAAATTGAATGGATTTTGGTGATGTTTAGAAAGTAGGTTGTTCTCATTAAACCTTGATGCCAATTGGCTCTGTTAGAACAAAATAAAAGAAAACAAAACAGGTTTTAGGATATTCTCTTGCACTTTCAATTTTAAGAAGCAATTTCTATCGAAGAATCTTTTATCAAACTTAGATCTATATAGTAGTACCAATTCTCAGGCCAAAGACGTGAATTTGTTTATTGAGGACTCTTATTGCTTTTGGAATCACCAAAGGAGCCAGATGAACACATTCCAAAGAAAAATGTTCATAGTAACTCAAACATAGTGAATAATTTCAGGTAACACTATGTAATTAAATTATAAATAGTTGCAATTCTTAACATCAATTTTTATTTTAGAATAAATTTATGCCTACGGACATGTGACAAAGATGGAACAAAGAGTCCTCATACATCCAATATCTGTTATGGTTTCTCTTGATGTTAACATTTTACTTTACTATGTTATATTTTACAAAACTAAGAAAGCAACATTGACATGTTTCTATGAGCTAAACTTGAAAGTATTTGCATTTTGCCAGTTTTAACAGGAATGTCTTTTTTTTGTATTCCAGGATCCAATCCAGAATACCACATTATATTTAGTCAACATATATCCCTATTCTCCTCTCTGTCATAGTTTCTCAGCTTTTTCTAGTTTTTCATGACTTTGGAAGGTTTGAGGAGAATTGGTCCATACTTTTTAGACTATCTCTGAAGTTAGGACTCTCTGATATTTTTCTCATGATTAGACTAGGTTTGTGGGTTTTTAGAATATCTCATTATGTCATGTCACATCACGGATTATGTACAATTAACATTGTCACTCATGATGTTAAACTTGATCATGTCGTTAAGGTGGTGTTTTTCAGGTCTCCCTTATAAAGTTACGATGTGTCCATTTTCATCCTTCTTTGTTTGGATGGGAATCACGAAGTCCATCCCACACACAAAGGATTTGGGGTAGCTGAATTAAACTCTACCTACTGGAAAGAGGAGTATATAGATGTTCTATTTGACATTCTTCTATGTGAAAGATTTGTCTCTTCTCCCTCATGTGTTTACTCAAGTATTTAATCATATCCATATAAAATCATGTGTGTTGATTTTATATTGTGTATTGTAATAAAAAATATGATATATATTTTTTTTCCTCAAATTGTCACAGCTTTGGTCATTTGGAGCTCTATCAGATTGTCTCTTCTATCCCTTTGATAGTCTTCAATTTAAAAAAATCTTTTCTGCTTTCTGCTACTGCAAAATGCTCGAAGCTCATCTAGTATTTATTCTAGCCTAAACCTGGAATCAGACCATTCTCCAAGAAGCCTTTTATTAAATAATTGTATTAGCAACCAAGATACAGGTGCTGAGTGCTCATGCTACTGGATGTCACTAGTGTTAGTCAAGAAAATACACATTTGTACAGATGTCTATAATAGCTACCTATCCATCTATCTAGATATGAGTTTATACTTGTGTCTAACTCTAATCCAGTAATACCACAGGATTCTTTCCCCCTAGCTTATGTGTATTTGTTAAGTATTATGGCATTCAAGTCACCTGCATTTTCAAAATAACCATACTTTGTATTTCTCACTGAGTTTATGAAAAATTATTAGCTGTTGAAAGATGTTTTAAATTCTTAGATGTATGTGTAACATGCTGGACAGGGATAATACAGAGATACATTTGGAAAGCTAATTAATTTTCCTCTGTCCTTTGAAATCCATTTTGTGGGATACAAATTACCAGAGGGCATTGTGAAATCCATGATTCATTAGGCACTAAGTAAAGCTTTAATATGTGCACTATGTATTTGCATTAACCTCAACCCTCAAGCTGAGTCCTGCTGCTGGGCAAGTACCAATGTAACAATGTCATCCTCATTAATTCAAAGTTTCTCTATGTGCCATGGTCATTCTCTCAAGGGTGTGAATAGGGAAGGGATGCCAAGAGTTCACATGGGGACTATTTCACTATCATCGCTATTCTCTAATCTTGGTAGATGTTTAAAGACGCAAAAAGTTTCTCTCATGAGCCATTTCTGGGGTTTTGTGATATATCATTCATCCTCAAATGTTTTGTTTTCTGTAGTCTAAAGAGTTTCGCAAGACTCTGTTACCTTGTGTCATGTGGAATCTAAAATTTTAATCTAAAGATTAAATGATTTCAAAAGATGCAAGTTTCAGGATATCTCAAATATTTTGGCATAAGGATAAAAAATTTTTATCACCAATAAAAGACAGGTGTAGAATTTTTATAGCATTATACTATAATTGCCAAAGCTGGAAAAGACTGGAATGTCTGACAACTAATTCATGGATGAAAAATTGTGACACAACCATTTCATAGAATCACACTCAGTGATAGGAAAGAGTGAGCTAATGA
>CAUYRT010006434.1:0-13194 GCA_963574885.1 Lepilemur ruficaudatus | reverse complement strand
GACAGAGTCTCACTCTGTTGCCCGGGCTAGAGTGCCGTGGCGTCAGCCTAGCTCACAGCAACCTCAAACTCCTGGGCTCAAGCGATCCTTCTGCCTCAGCCTCCCAAGTAGCTGGGACTACAGGCATGCGCCACCATGCCCAGCTAATTTTTTTTTTTTACATATATTTTTAGTTGGCCAATTAATTTCTTTCTATTTATAGTAGAGACGGGGTCTTGCTCTTGCTCAGGCTGGTCTTGAACTCCTGACCTTGAGCGATCCGCCCTCCTCGGCCTCCCAGAGTGCTAGGATTACAGGCGTGAGCCACCGCGCCCGGCCCTTTTTTTTTTTTTCAGATACTACAGAGGATGGGATGTCTTTAAAGTCTTCATTCGGCCTGATAGGCAGTTTTATTTACTGGGAAGACTGGGTTTTAGTCCCAGCTCTACCACTAACTCACTGTACATACAACCTTGAACAAGTCACTGACTTTCTCTGGGCCTTAGTTTTCTCTTTGAATATATTAGAGAGGGGAAACACATTGGGTTAGATCAAGGATTGGCAGATTTTTGCAGGTAAGAGCCAGATAGTAAGTATTTTAGGCTTTGTGGGTGATACATTGTCTGTCTTGGTGTCTAAAGCCCCTTTCAGGTCTAGCATTTTGTGGTTGTTTTCTTTCAAACCCTAGCCAGGGGTCTTACCTCAAAGAGCCAAGGAAAATCTTGTTTAGCCACTGCCAATTAAATATAGATAAGGTCAGGCACTTATATAGTACTGATCATCTGCCTCGCAGTATTCTAAACATTTTACCTATATTAACCCTAATCGTCAGAATAACCTAAGGAGGAGTGTAGGGTGTTCTTATCATCCGCGTTGTACACATGAGGAAAGCTGAAGCAAAGAAAAATTAGATCCTTAAATAACCTGCCAAATGATGGGTACAACTGGGTGGTAGAGCCAAAATTTGAACTCAGTAGTCTGTCTCTTTTATACTATATTGCCTCTCCCTAACTTAGACATACAGCTCTAAACACTGAGCACCTCAGCTATCATAGGTATCCTAAGGTAAAATATCCCTGAAACCATCAAAAATGGGTTGATCTTGAGGCTATAAAGATGGCCAAAGAGTAAAAACTTTGTTATGAACTTTATTTATTTTCTCTCTCTCTCTCTCTCTTTTTTTTTTTTAAAGACAGGGTCTTGCTCTGTTGCCCAGGCTGGAGTGCAGTGATACAATCATAGCCCACTATAGCCTGAAACCCCTGGGCTCAAGCGAACCTTCTGCCTCAGCCTCCTGAGTATCTGGGACTACAGGTGCATGCCACCACACCTAACTAATTTTTCTTATTTTCTTTTGTAGAGACAGGGTCTCACTATGTTGCTCAGGCTGGTGTCAAACTCCTGGCCTCAAGTGATCCTCCCATCTTGGCCTCCCAAAGTGCTGGGATTACAGGCATGAGCCACCGTGCTTGCCTATTTTCTCAAATGAGCCCTTTGTTTCTATCAGTATTATAGTCACATGGCATTGTCTGTGTGTGTATTTCTAGCTTTCTCTCATGCTTATTCTTAAGAACCTTGAAGGGGTTCAGTATGTGGTAGATTGTCTTCTCAGTTTCTGGAATTTAATTTCACCTCAGTAGGAATTCATCATGTAAAGTAAGCAAATAGACCAGAGTCAAATGGGGATAAAAATTCTGCCAGTAAGAGGCAACAGAAACAGCTTGAGTTATAGACAGAGCATCCAGGCTTTAGTTCTGTCTCTGCTTCCAGCCAGTTATATAGCCAGGGAGCTTTCTGAGCCTCAGTATTCTCAAATATAAAGTTTCCAGTGATTGGACTGGGTGATCTCTGTAATTTCATTATATCCATGCTTCTCTAGTTTTTGCAGGTGCACTTCTAAGCAGCCATTACAGAGGCTCTGTGTTGCAAAGTTTCTCATGTTTTAACTTAAAAATATATATCAATTTTTGCATTTTCTGTCCTAATCAACCTATATTTATTGAGACGTAAAAATATTTCAGAATTTTTTACCACATAGTAAGATTGATGCTCCAAAAGAATGCATCAGATACATATGTATGCACCTTTCAGTTAGAAAAGGATGGCCTTTTATGATTCTAGTCTCTATTCCCTTAAGGTGAGACAGCCATAGGAAGAATAAAAGCCATAATCTACAGTATAAATTTGAAACCACCAGTCTCACTGTACTGACTGAGCAGATCAGCCACAGGTTCTCTTGCTTTCTGAGCATCTTAAGCATGTCTATGTTTGAATTTGTGCCAAAGTTAAAAGGAGTAACTGCCATGGTGTTCCTGCAGCTGATTCATTATTTCTAACCTAGTAACATTGTTAAGTTAAAAAAAAAAAAGAGTTATCCTTTGTATTAAGAAAGTAAAGTTAGTTTAGAGATTGACCTTTCCCCTACTCCTCAGGATCTCTTCAGTTGAATTTGATTAAAGGAAAATCAACTTTCTGGTGAGTGTCAACATCCTTTAAAAAGATAATTTTTCCTTTCACCCACCTATGCCAAAACTGTTTCTTTCTGAAGCTTGGACTATTAGAACTAGAAGTGATGTTAGATGTGAGAAACTTGAGGTTCCGGTGGAGAAAGGGGCTTCCTAAAGTCACAAATCTGCTTTGTATAGAATAGGGATTAATGATATAGTGGAAATAGAACACTGACTGTGAAGTCTGAAGACATGGATTCAGAGTTTTTTTCTGCCACTAATTAGCTGTGTGATTTTGGGCAGGTTACCTAATGTATCTGGATTCCAGTTTCCTTGTTGCTAAGACGAGAGCAAAATAACTTCGTAGGATGTGAAGCCCTTAGCACAGAGTCTAGAACTCTGTACTTCACACATAGAATATTCATTGCATAATTTTCCATGTGGTAGGTGCTGTGCTAGATGCTGGCTATCTTGTGGGGGAGATAGTCTGGTTGAGCATGAAGTTTTCACTTGATGTAATGGCAGTGGGAAATGTGAGGGTGGTGAGCTTTGAGATAATTTTAGGAACTGGCATGGACAGAAATTGAGACAGGCAGATGGGAAATGTGAGGAGAGAGACAAGACAGACTGGTGCACTTCTTGTTTTTGGTTTGATTATCTAGGTCAGCAACCCTTTTGGCACCAGGGACCAGTTGCATGGAAGACAATTTTTCCAAGGACTGGGAGGGGTCGGGGCCAGAGCTCAGACAGTGATACCAGGGATAAGTGGCTGTAAATCTGGTCTGTGACCCAGGGGCTGGGGACTGCAGATCTAGGTGGTTCACCCAAGTGTGGCTGAGAAGATAATTAGTTAAGTTTTGGTACCTGTTTGGGGGTTGGTGGTGATGATGATGTGATAGCTAGCTAGCTAACACTTATAGACTGCTTTCTAGAAGGGCCTATTCCATATGCTTTGCATGTATTAATCACTTAATCATAACACTAACCATTTGAGGTTAGATTTATGATTATACTTACTTTATAAATGAGGAATCTGAGGTACAGAGAGGTTAAATAACTTGCCCAAGGTTACATAGCTAGTAAGTAGTGTAGCTAGGACTTAAATATGGGCAGTCTGGCTCCCAACTCCTAACTGTTAACCACTTTACTATACTTTGCTCATGAATGGTGGAAATGTCTACCAGGCAGTTGAATATACAGGTCTGCACCACAAGAGAGAACTAGATTGTGGATATGAATTTTGGGAGTTATAAGCACAAAAATGGTTGTGTAGGTCTTAGGTGTTACCCAAAGAAAGTTTGTCATACAGAAAGGGCATGTAGATGCCATAAAGACTGCCATTTCTCAATATTGTTGCCATGACAGACATTGCTAGTAGATCAGTGGTTGGTGTCAGCAAAGGAGACTGAGGAAGGGCCAGAGAGAGAGGAAGAAAACCTAGAAAGAATGGTGCCATTGAAGCTCCAAAGGAGAGAGCTCAGTAGTATCAGATTTTTGCTTTCTCCATTACTTGTTTTGAGAGCTTAGTAGAAAATGTTATATTTGGCAGTCAGTGTTCCTTAGTGATCTCAGCCAGAGATATCCATGACAATGGAGAGCAGCAAGCAGAGAAGGTGGGTAATTGTATTGATCCATGATCCAAGGTTGTGGTTTTCAAGGCAGGTGTAATCCGTAGAGGCAAGAAAGTGATTGAAGGACCTCAGGATTTGGAATGGGAAGGAAATGAAGTCAAAATGAGATGATAAAACTTGAGGGGAAAGAGCCAAATTAGGGGGCAGCTTTTCCTCTTGTTTGTAAACAGCTATGTTGGGACATCACAGCCAGCATTTAGACCTGCAGGATCTGCCCAGTACTCAGGACACTGCTGATTAGCATATTCATTAGGGCCACCCTACATGGCAGCCCCAAAGTGTTGGAGCCTTAAGTGGATGGGATCTTTGGCTGTATATACTTAAAAATCTGGAAGAGTTTCTCGAAGGTGACATTTTTTTTTCTTTTTTTGAGACAGAGTCTCACTCTGTTGCCCGTACTAGAGTGCCATGGCATCAGCCTAGCTCACAGCAACCTCAGACTCCTGGGCTCAGGTGATCCTCCTGCCTCAGCCTCCCGAGTAGCTGGAACTATAGGCATGCACCACCATGCCTGGCTAATTTTTTTTTCTATATATTTTTCGTTGGCCAATTATTTGTAGAGACGAGGTCTCTATATATTTTTAGTTGGCCAATTATTTGTAGAGACGAGGTCTCTATTTTTAGTAGAGACGAGGTCTCACTCTTGCTCAGGCTGGTTTTGAACTCCTGACCTTGAGCGGTCCGCCCGCCTTCGCCTCCCAGAGTGCTAGGATTGCAGGTGTGAGCCACCACGCCCGGCCTCAAGGTGACATTTTTTTAGGCCAGATAATTCCTTGTTGTAGGGTCTGAGGGCTGTCCTATGCATTGTAGGATGTTTAGCAGCATCCCTGGCCTCTACCCACTAGATCTGGTATCCCCAACCCCCAGGCCATGGACCCATACTGGTCCCAGTCTGCAGCCTGTTAGGGACTGGGCTGCAGAGCTCTGCTAACCACCACACCCATCTGTGGAAAAAATTGTCACACAGCAGGAGGTGAGTGGCAGGTGAATGAACGAAGCATCTGTATTTATAGCTGCTCTCCGTCTCACATCACTGCCTGAGCTCTGCCATCCGCCATTGCTGCCTCCCCCCCCAACAAGAAAAAATTGTCTTTCTTGAAACCAGTCCCTGGTACCAATGGTGCCAAAAAGGTTGGGGACTGCTGCAGAAGATGATAAGTAGTAGCCCTACCCCTGAAGTTGTGACAATCAAAAATGGTTCTGGACATTTTCCTCGGTGAACAAAATCGCTTCCAGTTGAGAACCACTGCTCTAAATACTGTTGGTTTTCCTGTAGTTCTCTGTTGTAGATTTCTTTCACCTTCATTAGCTCCTCTGGGTACTTCAGCTCTGTTGATTTGGAGAGTTCAGGTTATTTCAGCCTTTTGGCCTTTTCCCAGAATTTTTTCAGTCTGGAAATAAACCTTCAGTAGAAGTGAGACAAAGAGATATATTTCTCTATAATACCTCTTAATGTAATATAATGTTACATACATTAGAATGTTCAATGCCTAGAACATTAAATGTTTAATGGTTATGATATTTAAGGAAGACTACAGAGTTAAACTTTAATATCTCTCATAAACTTTTATATCACTTCCTTTTATTGTAGCTATTTGTATGTGTGTCTCTTTTGCTGGCTTAGATCCTTGAGGACAGGGACTCTTTCTTAATCTTCTTTACATGCCTAACATCTTGCAGAGTACCTGGCACCTAGTAGTAGGTTCTTAGTAAATGTTTGCTGAGATAAGTCAATTATGTTGGGTAGTTGGGTAAGTGGGTTAAGCCTCTAATTTTTCAGAATATTTCAGTGGTCAGGCCTCACAAAGAAGCAGAGGTCCTGTAGTGTTGTCAAAATGTGATTTGTGCAGAGAGAAGCATTTTATTCAAAGTCATTTCTATCTACACAGATCACAAGTGTCCTCTGGGAGAAGGGGAAACAGAGGACAGAGTGGCATACTGCTTTTAAAAGATAACACAGATCCTTTTAGCTCTTCCCAGCACCCAGGGTGACTGTTTTATAGCTAGACTCACACTGAAGCTATAATTGAATCTGAAAAATAGAGGAAATGTAAAGCATTCAGCTACAAATCTAACCTGTTAATGTTTTCTAGGCAGGTAATAAAATTATAAGCCTGATTGTGGCATTTACAATATAAATGTTATCTAAACCTCTGGACCAAATGTGACATTTATAAAACTGATTGGTTTCTAGGTTTATTTAGATATTTATGCTTGGTACAAATGTGTAAAATGTTGCTGTGTTCTTGCCTTTTAACTGTGTGGTATGATTTTAATTGATAAATGGTAGACACCCATAAAAACACATAATTCATAACCATATACCTCAAAAAATTATCAAAAAGTAAAAATACCTATGTAACCACAACTCAGTTCAAGAAATAATACGAGCTCTCTCAGTAATTTTGAAATTTTTATTTCATTGCTAATATTCATGGGTTTCTTATTGTGCCTAAAAGCTATCATCCAAGTCTTTTTTAAAAAAATTGTGGTAAAATATACATAAGATTTACTGTTTTAACCATTTCAGTGGCCATTTTAACCTTTTCAGTGGCATTAAGTACACGCACATTGTTCTTTAACCATTGCTACCTTCCATCTCCAATACTCTTTTATTTTCCCTAAATGAAACTCTGTACTCATTAAATAATTAATCCCCATTCTCCCCTTCCCCCAGTTCTACTTTATGTCTCTCTGAATTTAACTGCTCTGGGTACTACATATAAGTGGAATCATACAGTGTTTATCCTTTTGTGGCTGACTTACTTCACTTAGCATAGTGTCATCAAGGTTTATCCATGCTGTATCATGTAGCATAATTTCCTGCCTTTTTAAAGGCTGAATAATATTCCGTTGAATGTATGGACCACACTTTGTTTAACCATTTATCCATTGATGGACATTTGGGTTACTTCCACCTTTGGCTATTGTGAATAATGCCGCTATGAACATAGATGTGTAAATATCTGTTCAACACCCTGCTTTCAATTCTTTTGGGTATATACCTGAAGCAGAATTGTTGGATCATATCATAATTCTGTAGTTTTATTTTTTGAGGAACTGCCGTATTGTTTTCCATAATGGCTGCACCATTTTACATTTCCATCAGCAATGCATAAGGGTTAATGTTTCTCTTCATCCTTGTCACATTTATTTGCTGTTTTTTTTTTTCTAATAGCCATGATGAGTGTGAAGTACAGCAGCATAGCCAGTCTTTTCTTTTTTTTTTTTTTTTGAGACAGAGTCTCACTCTGTTGCCTGGGCTAGAGTGAGTGCCGTGGCGTCAGCCTAGCTTAAAGCAACCTCAAATTCCTGGGCTCAAGCGATCCTCCTGCCTTAGCCTCCCGGGTAGCTGGGACAACAGGCATGTGCCACCATGCCCGGCTAATTTTTTCTATATATTTTTAGTTGGCCAATTAATTTCTTTCTATTGTATAGTAGAGACGGGGGTCTCGCTCTTGCTCAGGCTGGTCTTGAACTCCTGACCTTGAGCTATCCACCCACCTCGGCCTCCCAGAGTGCTAGGATTACAGGCGTGAGCCACTGCGCCCGGCCTAGCTAGTCTTTTTTAAAGAAATTTCCCAACATACAAAGAAAATAGAGGAAATAGTAGATTGAGCTCCCATATAGCCATCACCTAACCTCAATAGTTATAGCACTTGGCCAATCTTGTTTCAGTTATAGTCTGGCTCCCCTCCCCCATTGTTGTTGTGGTGCAAATCCCAGTTATATATGTTCATTCCTATGTGCTTTATATGAATGCAAGTGTATTACTAGGATATATATACAAGTTGAATATCCATTATGCAAAATGCTTGAGACCAGAAGTGCTTTGGATTTTGGATTTTTTCTGATTTTGGAATATTTGTATTATACTTACCAGTTGTATCCCAAATCTGAAAATCTGAAATCTGAAATGTTCCAGTGAGCATTTACCTTTGAGTGTCAGGTCTGATGCTCAAAATTTTCAGCTATTTTAGCATTTCAGATTTTGGATTTTCGGATTTGGGATGTTCAACCTGTACCTCTAAAAGTTAAGACTCTATAAAACATAACCATAAAACTACATCATACCTAAAATTAACAATAATTCCTTTATCGTCACATATCTAGTCAGTATCACCCACATCTAAAAATACATAGAAAAAATTAGCCAGGCATGGTGGTGCATGCCTGTAGTCCCAGCTACTTAGGAGGCTGAGGCAGGAGGATTGCTTGAGTCCAGGAATTTGAGGTTGCTGTGAGGTAGGCTGACGCCACGGCACTCTAGCCCAGGCAACAAAGGGAGATTCTGTCTCAAAAAAAAAAAAAAAAAAAAAGCCAAAGAAACCACAATACGTTCCTTTCTGGAATTTGCTGGCATTTGTATATACCGTAAACAGTACAATAGGCCACTTCTTTTAGTAAATAAGGTGGGCCTAGTTCTGTGGTTACCTTCTGTTTCACTTATTAATATATTTATGTGTGTGTTTATTTAAACTCACCATTTTAAGGGCCTCTAGAACAGCAGTCCCCAACCTTTTTGACACTAGGGACCTGTTCTGTGGAAGACAGTTTTTCCATGGAGGGCGGTAGGGTGGGGGAGCGTTGCCATCTCAGCTCCACTTCAAATTATCAGACTTTGGATTCTCCTGTGAAACGTGCAACTTGGATCTCTTGCATGCACAGTTAGCCGTGGGGTGCACAGTTTGCCATGGGGTTCATGCTCCTAGGGGAGTCCTACATGCTGCTGAACTGATGCGGTGTGGGGCACAGGGCTTGGCTGGTGATGCAAGGGATGGGGAGCAGCTGTAGGTGCACGTGGGGCTTTGCTTAGTCTCCACTGCTTGCCTCTTGCTGTCTGGTCAATTCCTGGCAGGCATGGACTGGTGCCACTGGTGTTGGTCCATGGCCCAGGTATTGGAGACCACCACAACTCTAGAAGATACACGTAGGCCAGGTGCAGTGGCTCACACCTGTAATCCCAGCACTTTGGGAGGCTGAGATGAGACGATTGGTTGAGGCCTGGAGTTCAAGACCAGCCTGGGCAACACAGTGAGACAAAAAAAATTAAAAACAAAACAAAAACAAAAAACCTCAGGAGGCTGAGGCAGGAGGATTGCTTGAGCCCAGGAGTTCCAGGCTGCAGTGAGTTATGATCACACCACTGTACTCCAGCCTAGGCCACAGAGTGAGACCCTATCTCTTTAAAAAAAAAAGGAGAAGAAGAAGATACACCTGAAGGCAGATCACAGGATAAAATTTTATCCAGCCTTCTTGGGTCTCTGATAGAACGAGCTGGAAGAGATATTCATATTTTGGATTTTTTCAAGGGGTGGGTAATTGTACATTTGCAACTATGCATTTAACACTGATTATCATTAATTAACACTAATCTCCGTGTAAAAAATGAGAATCCTTTTTACTATACCATACTTATAAATATTCAGAAACCCTCTACTGGCAAAATCAAGTTGTTGCTATGTAAGCTTTTTAACATTGGATTATTTGGAATTCTAAGCTACAGCAAAGCCAACCAAGGGCTGTGTGAAATGAGAGAGTTTGAGGAACACATAGTTATTAACTCTTTCCCCCTCTTTAGTTTTCTTACTTTGCACAGCAGAAGACCCCAGTGTATAATCTACTCTACGACCCTTTATAATGGCAGAAGGAAGTCTTGTTCAAGATACACAGAAAAGAGTGCCCTATAATTTACAATTGTATCACTTTTCAGGTGTAAAAATGCAAGTCTCCTGTCAGGCACAGATTAAATGAGCTAATAAAAAGGCAGAGCTTGTCCTTTCCCTGTGGCTCTATTTATATTATTTTTTTCTGTCTGCTGTTTTACTATTTAACAATTTTATTTACTTGAAGATAGCTTCTATCCTTGCTGGTAAATAACCTCAGTCACTAAGAGCACAGAGGCTTCAGAGTGTTAAACAGTGACACTAATATTATTTCCCTTTCTCCTTGTGTTATTGTGATAGTAGTTGGTAGTAATTTATGTAGTAATATAATGACCCTCGTGTGGCACTTAGAGTGTGCCAGGCAAAAACTGAGTGCTTTTTACATGTAGTAATTCATTTAATCTTCACAATAGCCCTAGGGGTTAGATATTGGTATCCCCATTTTACTGATGAGGGATTGAGGCACGGAGAGGTTAGTAACTACTCCAAGTATGAATAACCAGCAAGTGGCAGAGCTAGGAACGATCTGAGGCAGCCTGGCGCCAGGGTCCTTCCTCCTAACCATTACACTGTACTGTACTTATTTGACACCCATATAAATAAAGGGAAATGTGAGATAAAAAATGCTTTTAACATCTTTGTGGGCTCTACAGAACTTATCATTTGTTCATTCAGTGCTCCCTGTAGAATCGGTGATTACAGAGGGAACATTTAATCTCAAAGCATTCATCCCTGTTTTCAAACTAGTATTTTCAGATCTGTTCTCCATCTGAGACCTTGCATTTAGAAAAAGTACACATGAACTTTTTAGTTGGATTGGCAGATCAAGAGCTTAGGGACAGGATATTGCCTTTGAGTATTTAGACTGTATGTGCTGACCCCTGAAGCAGTAATTTGGTTAGATCACAATGTTTCTACTGGGAGTACAATAGTATTAGGGGTTCTGACTTCAAAGTGTGTATGTGTATGTTTTGTATGTATCTTTGTAGATAAGCCACTTCTCCGCAAAGGAACCAATCTTATACAAATTTTGAAAACCTTTTAGAGCCATTTAAATCCAAAAAATATCTAAGCATTTTGAAGTAGAACTGTGAGCAACAAATGCAAAATGTTACCTTTCTGGAGATTTGTGATAAGTAGAATAAATAAAACAACCTGCCCATTTTTAAATGCATAAAAAAGTTCAAGCCTAAAGAACTTCCTTTTAATCTTGCAGAATTAGTTCTCATTTGGGTATGGATTTACATACCCTTCTTATCTTAAAGTCTGAGCTAATAGCTACTGTTTGATAAGAAAACCAATCCTCTGTTTTCTTTCTTTGTCTTGGGTTTTGTAGATCTGGCTGTGCTCTCTGTTAGAATACACCTACCTTGGTGCTTTGGGTCAGTCAAGTGTTTGGCTGGAGAGAGGGATAGATCGCCATTTCCACCCATCTAAGTGAATGTTATAGGAGGCATATGGCTTTCTCATGTTAATTTTCTTTCCCCCAGGTCTACGAAGGCCTTGACATCATCACAAACAAGGTTTCTGCCCAAGAGCAGAGAATCTGCCGGCACCACATGATCAGCTTTGTGGACCCTCTCGTGACCAATTATACAGTGGTGGACTTCAGGAACAAAGCAACTGCTCTGATATCCTTAGGAAAGATAGCAACTAGATTTGGTGGCTATAGAGCAACCCAGGCCTAGACAGAAGTTTCCTTTTAGTGGCAATTCTTTAAGTAAGGGTACCCAAGACCTAACTACCAAATTGATAATGTCCTCATCAGACTATGGATTGAAAGATACAGTGCCCTTGAAACTCAAATTCTCGTCCTTAGACTGCAGCATCAGCATCCCCTGGGAACTTATTCTTGAATGCTGAATGTTGGGCCCCACTCCAGACCTACTGAATTAGAATCTGCATTGTGACACAGTCCCAGGTGATTTATAGTCACATAAAAATTTGAAAAGCAGGCCTGGCGCGGTGGCTCACGCCTGTAATCCTAACACTCTGGGAGGCCGAGGAGGACGGATCGCTCAAAGTCAGGAGTTCGAAACCAGCCTGAGCAAGAGCGAGACCCTGTCTCTACTAAAAATAGAAAGAAATTAATTGACCAACTAAAAATATATATAGAAAAAATTAGCCAGGCATGGTGGCGCATGCCTGTAGTCCCAGCTACCTGGGAGGCTGAGGCAGGACGTTCGCTTGAGCTCAGGAGTTTGAGGTTGCTGTGAGCTAGGCTGACACCATGGCACTGTACCCTGGGCAACAGAGTGAGACTCTATCTCAAAAAACAAACAAACAAAAAAATTTGAAAAGCACTGTTACAGTGATGAGAACACTGATTTAGGAATCCGAACATTTGTGTTCTAGTCCTAGAACTGTCTGTTTTGGCCATGTGAATTTTATTGGGTAAACCATTTACTTAATCCCACTGAGCTTCAGTTTCCTGCCCTTTAAATGGTGATAAAAGTTAATCTAAAATTTATTGGAGTTACAGTTAAAATTTGAAAGGGATTATTGGATGAGGAAGTATTGGAAAAAGTAGTTCTGGGTAAAACCAAGAAATTTTTGAAAAAGAATAATATAAGGGGGACTGTCCTTATATTTAAATATCCACGCTGCCTTTAATATCTGGACTGCCATGTATTAAAACGTACTGAAAAGTTATAACAGCATAGAGTTTATGTAATCTAGATAAATATATGGCACAGAGTAGAAAACCCAGATATAGATTGAAATGGATGTATGTATTTAGATTATGATCAAAGTGACATTTTAAAATAATGGAGAAATAATGAAGTTCAATCTGCCCTCAATATCCACAGGTTCCACATCCACAGATTCAACCAACCGTGGATTGAAAATATTCAGAAAAAAAACCCAATATAACAATAAATAATACAATACAAGTAAAAAGCCAATACAGTGTAACAACTTTTTATGTAGTATTTACATAAAATACTACATAAGTATTTATATTATATTAGGTATTATAAACAATCTAGAGATGATTAAAGTATATAAGAGGACATGCATAGATTATATGCAAATACTATGCCATTTTATATAAGTGACTTGAACATCCTTGGGTTTTGGTATCTGAGCAGAGTCCTGGAACTAATCCTTCGTGGATTCCAGTGGACGACTATAGTTCATAATTGTTCCTGGGATAGTTAATTGTTTTGGGAAAAAAGCCAGGTCCTCATTATATATGACATGTTATAAATGACATAATAAATTCCAGATGGACTTTGGAGTTTAATGTCCATTTTTTTATTTTTTTATTTTTTATTTTTTGAGACAGAGTCTCACTCTGTTGCCCAGGCTAGAGTGAGTGCTGTGGCGTCAGCTTAGCTCACAGCAACCTCAAACTCCTGGGCTCAAGCAATCCTTCTGCCTCAGCCTCCCAAGTAGCTGGGATTACAGGCATGCGCCACCATGCCTGGCTCATTTTTTCTATATATATCTTTAGTTGGCCAATTAATT
>CAUYRT010006431.1:0-10859 GCA_963574885.1 Lepilemur ruficaudatus | reverse complement strand
AAATTAATTGGCCAACTAAAAATATATAGAAAAAATTAGCCGGGCATGGTGGCGCATGCCTGTAGTCCCAGCTACTCGGGAGGCTGAGGCAGGAGGATCGCTTGAGTCCAGGAGTTTGAGGTTGCTGTGAGCTAGGCTGACTCCAGGGCACTCATCTAGCCCGGGCAGCAAAGTGAGACTCTGTCTCAAAAAAAAAAAAAAAAGATGGTTCTAAACCAGTTTTATATATGCGTGTATATATATGTTTGTGTGTGTGTGTGTATCCTATGTATGAGTCCATAATCCTTTGCAGTTGAGAATTTCATTCTTTTCACTCAATGACAGCAAGTCCTGTGAATGTCTTTTCAGATATATTTTTTTATTTTATGTGAAATCATCAGTCACTGAGTTCATTATGATGAAATATTATTAAACCAAGGATCCAGTGAAAATCATGCCTTGCTTGAGCTGTTGCTATCAATCACAGTGCTCCCCTATTACTTATAAATACTGGCATGGACCCTGAATAAGCTGAAAATGCCATGTAGATGAATTCCGAGATAATATATTCAAACCTGTTATATACAACACAAATCCTGTAAAGTTATGTACTGTATACATAGATAGATTTTCTTTTACCTGCAGGTTATTTATGGTTTTGGTTTTCTCAGGGAAGAGAATAATAGTTTTAGGAAAAGAAAAAGAAGAGAAATGTAATTAAAACAGACTTGATTCAGTAGAGCATTTTGTTCAAATTTGCCCATATTTTCAATTTCTAATGAAATGACAATCCAGGACAATTCAGATTATTTAAATTCCCCTTCAAAAGATAAAGAAGTAACAAATTGTCCTAAAAGCCTCTCAGGTTTTTCATTTCTCCAGAAATAGGTAGGAAAACTGCTATTTGTTATATAAGCTTTAAATTTAGAGAAAAGAAATTATATCCAGAGCTTCACAGTTTACAGGTGATTTCAAATAGAGACTTCTTTAACCCTCACAAGAAAAATAGCCACAGTTGACCCCACATTCTGCCCTAACTTTCCAAAGCTTGCTACTTTGGAGCCTGCAGCCACCACCCTCCCTCTCTTCAGCATGCAGCTTCCAGGAAGTCCTCCAAGATAAGTGTCCCCAAATCCTGCACCCAGCCAGCTCCCTCTCCTTAGCCCTAGATCATTGGTACAATGGGTCAGAACTCTTAAAACCAGGTTGTTCTTCCGCCTCCCCCCCCCAACTTTGGGTTCTGTGGATTCCACAACCAGCTCACAAAGGGCAGCATGAGGAGAAGCAGGCCCCATATCTGAGGGGTCAGTGAGGGGCTGGAGTGGAGGCCTCAGGGCTGGAAGAGCAAAGGGCAAAGCGCCTCCCTGGTCCTGAGAGGCAGGGGCAGAGAGGCCGTTTGGGTGCTGCGCCATCTGGCTGGGTCCCAGTCATTCACAGCTCCCTGGCCGCTCCTGCCTGGGGCTGGCTTTCACTCTGCAGATCTCCCTTGGACTATTATTAATAGCTCCACAACCAGGGCTTTGCTCTGGAGAAGGGACCCTTCTCCACATCCATCTGTCACTCCTACTCCCCATCCACCATTCCAGACCACTGCTGCATCCATGGTCTGCACCCTCACCTGGAGAGACCCACTGTGCCTGACTCCACAAGACCCCTACCTTACAGGAGCCCCACTCCCTGGCTGCCTCCTTCCCAAACCCCTAAGGGTCATGCCCCTTCTCCATTCTCCTTGCTAATCCATCAGCGGACCCAATTTCACACCCTCCCTAAGCCCAGGCCGTGCCCACTCATTCTCCTGCGGGCCCCTCACTTCACTGAAGTCCGTTTTGGTGCCATGAGTAACATCACACCTTCTGGAACCCCGAGTTCACACTGCTGGAAGGGCTCGCTGCTCAGACTGTGGGCGCTGCCTTCCCTCCAGAGCTTACCAGCGCCTATGGGAGTCCTCTCATGTGATCCTGCAAGAGCTGCTGGACCGAGAGCAGCCCCTGCTAGAACCCGTGCCCGAGCAGGAGCGACAGTTCTTCCAGTACAGGGTCGCGTCACTCTCTCTGCGCTACTTGGGGTTGTGCAATGGTGCAGCAACAGAGTGGCAGCTGTTGCGGCGCCTGGGGGACTGCGCAGCAGGCCGCGTGCTGGAGCTCAAGGACAAGCTGGTGCGCGTGGACCTGTGCGAGAGCCACTGCCTGGACCACGGGCTGCAGGATCTCAGGCTCACCTTGGTGTGCAGCCGCCAAGAGCCACGCCTCAGGACAGTGGGCGGGGCGGGGCGGGGGCTGGCTTTGACTCTCCCAGAGATCTTTGGCATTTACACCTCTGCAAGGAAAGGAGGGCAGGGCAGATCAGAGGACGGGGTTTGGCCGCGTGAGAAGGGCTTCAGGAACCAGGCTGCACGGAGGAAGCTGGAAATGGTTGGAATCAGGCGGTGGGGCCGGGGGAGTGGTCCCTGCATGGCTGGGAAGACCCACACTACCCTAGCCAATCCCCTGATTGGCTAGGGTAGTCTTCAGGAGGTTTACTCCTCTAAGTGTGGTCCCTGGATCAGCAACATCCGCATCACGGAGGCAGAAACCGCTGCCACATCGCAGACCCACTCAATCTGCGTCTGTATTTTAATAAGAACCTCAGGTGATTTGCATGCACAGGCAAGTTCTAGAAAGCTGTTCTAACTCCAGCCTGGGCACCAGGATGAGACCTTGCCTCTATTAAAATAATAATATGGCTGTTCTAGAGCACAGAGTGTATGCAGGGCCTCCAGCCCTGCCCCAAGGTTAGGGGTCAGTCACTGCTCCATAGCCAAGGCAGTCACAAAGTGTCCCCCACCAGCTTCAGGGGTGGACTTGAAAAAAAATAGATTCCCTAGACCCATTCTGATACGGTGATCTGGAGAGGACCCAGGAATCTGCATTTAAGAGCTTCCTTGTCTGGGTTTTGGTGATATCGGAGGAGTACACCCCAGCCCACCACCCCTATTGCTTTTTGCTTCTGGTTTGGAGCTCTGGACCAGGGCCTTAGTCCTGGTCAGTTTTAAATAATTATTTAACAGTGTAACTTTTAAACCTGCAGGGCATCTACAAAGTGCCCAATAAATAAAGAGGAAGCCATGGTTCCTACCTTCCTTTTCAGGTCTCGGGGGTAGCTTCCCTTTCTCCCTGCAGTGCCGACTTTCACTTCCTGTAGGCAAGAGCTGGGGCCGCAGTCAGTGGGATAGATGGGAACTGAAGACTAGTCCATAGGAACTGGAAGAAGTTCTCATTCTGCTGATTTGAAGTCGTGCCTTTTCTTAGGTCTGTGGTTCACACAATGCAAGTGAATCAGAATCACCTGGAGGGCCCATCAGCTCAGATTGCTGCATCAGTAGGTCTGGGGTGAGACCCAGAACATTAGCAGTTCTAACAAGCTTCCAGGTGATGCTGATGTTGCTGGTCCAGGGGCTGCACTTTGAGAACCGCTGCTCCAGAACATGTTTTTTGGAGTGTGATCTGAGGTTCTCCAGCCACCACCTGCACCACAATACTTGGGATGCTTGTTAAAAATGCAGATTTCTGAGCTCCAGACCTACTGATTCCATTTGATGAGATGCAGATATGGCCAGGAGTCTGCATTTTCACACGAAGGTTTGTGAACCACTCTTCCAGCTGGGATACAGGAAGCTTTATTATTTTACCTGTCCACAGCCATAATTTTCATCAGCACTATCTAATTTACTTCCAGTCCAGAGCTCTGCATAACTTGTCTGGTTGTTTTGAATCTGAATGGTACTTCTAGCCTTTGTGCCACTAGGCACACCAGTGGCCATCCTCACTGGTGTGGATTCATGACTCTACCTCTGAAACCTCAGCAGCCATCACTATGGGAAAACATGGCACAGTCATGATTTTTCAGTTCTAGTTATAGTACATCTAAGACTATGGGAGGAAACATGCCCCAGATGGTATCTAAACCCCCATGGAGCTCATAATCTAGTGGGAAGGCCAATAAGACTAGAGAACAAGATATATTAATAGACATAAATCAGATGCTAAATTGTAATTTAGGTAGGAGACAGAAATATTGAAAAGGGAGGGAAGTTTCTCATGAGTAGCTGCTCATGAGGCAGGGTTAGTGCTCTAACTCAGAAGATGAATAGGGTCTTCTCAGATGGCCACAATGTCCAAGAGCTACACTAGGTGGAGGGCACAGGAGGGCTCCGTGAAATGCTGCAACTGAGACATAGGCGTCCTCTGCCCCACCGCCAACCCCAGATGGGCCTGGCTGAGCTGCTTTGCACTTTAAGTGGGGCCTGGAGCTGAATGGCCCATGTCAGTCTGTCCTGAGTGTCCAGAGCTTTAGTCCACGGGAGAATGGCATCTGGAGAGGGAGCTGCTGGGATAATGGGAACAGCTCTTGCTACTTCAGCCAAGGAAGTGCCCAGATATTGATAAGAATCCAGGCAAAGGCTGTTGGGGGCTCCAGAGTACTATATCTGAGGTGCAGATGAGATGGTCTTCAGAACCTGGAGGGATAGAAGTATTCAAGTCAGCTGATTTGTCAGGAAAAATGCCAATCTTGAAAATTTTAAGACTGTTTTAAAAACCCACAAAATACATATTTTTAAATTTAGCAGTGCCTTGTTTTGGGTTAAGAATTGCCCCCTTAGTCCTGTTAAACCTTAGCAAGTAGGATGTAACTGGATGTTGAGAACTGGGAGGGGTGTAAGTTAATGAGGTAGGGATTCTTGCTCCCACTAGCAGGTGATGCTTGTCTTTGACACTCTTCTCCCACCTCTCTTGATTTGGAATATCCTCTTTTCCTCCAAGCCTACACTTTTCATGTTTCTCCAAATTTCTTCAATCACAGCATTCAAGGCCCTGAAATATTTCTTCACATGTAGATGCTAAGTAAGACAATTAACTGTCTCCATTTCAAAATGGCCTTTTTCTTCCCTTTACAGCTAAATTCCATGACCCCCACAGCATCCACCATTTCTCTGCTCCTCCCTCCTAGGATGCTTCCTGCTGTCTGCCTCTAGTCCAGGCTCAGCCATTTTGCTCCATCTTCTGCCTTCAGTCTGAGCCTCATCATGCTCTATTTGCATTGATTCCACTCTCTATTCTTCATACCATTTCTCTTTCCCCCATTCTTCCCAATTAGATGATACCCGTCCTACAAGACTGGCTTCAGATCCCCATTTGTATCATGAAACCACCTCTGGCTACTTGAGCTCTCTTACTATGGGTGCCACAGTCTTTGGCCCCATCACCAATGTGAACCGGTCATGTCTCATCAGCTCTGAGGGGAGGGAGCCTGTGCTCCTTCTGGAACTCCCCAGCACTCTGAGCCATGCTAAGCACCTGGGTGTTCAGTGATTACAGGTTGGTGGTCTGGAGTTGTGTGAACTTTAACAGTGTGTAAATACACTGGCAGGTGGTTGAGTAGGGGAACAGGGTCTGGTGAAGGATTTCTTGATTATGAGATAGGAAACTACTTGGGGCAGAGGAGGGAGCAATTAGTTTCCTTTAAGTTTAACCCAGAGCACGTTCTGGATTGAGTTGAGCCAAACCCCTCCCCTTCCAGCCCCTCCATCCCAGGTGCATGCCCCCAGCCACACCTGGCAGGGCAGCTGACTGCATAAAAGTGGCTCCTGAGGTTGGGAGGGGGCTGTCTGAGGAGCTGGAGAATGAGCACAGAGCACGGACAGCCACAGCAAGCCAGAGGCCGCGGGCGTGGCAGTTCTGAGAACAAGAAGTCCAAAAAGCGTTGCCAGCGCAAAGAAACCTACTCCATGTACATCTACAAGGTGCTGAAGCAGGTAAGAGCAGGGAGTAAGGCAGGATGATGTACTGGAAAGTGCCTTAACGGGGCACCAGATTGAAAGCTGTGACTCGGTTTAGTGCTGGCACTGGGGCAAGTAGTTCGGGCATGCTGTGCCCCTGATGAGGTGGCAGAACCTCATCTCAAAGGTCTCTCTACCTCCCAGTATCTCCTGCACCTGTGACAGGTAGGTGCCATGTAAAGCATGCTCCCCTCCACCCTCCAGAAGTTTACGGGGCTTTTGGATAGACAAGATGGAGAGGGGACATAATTAAAGGAGAAGAAGACCACACTCTGCTAGGCTCAAGGTGCTTAGGTACCAAACATGGTACAAACAGGATATCAGTGGTGACTGAAGAGGAGCAGGCAGTGTGAGCTGGAGTCAGGGAGGCCTCTGGACACACAGCACTGTCTCAGACGGGCTTAGGGTTTGCTTACTTTACAGACTAAGAACCTAAGGCCCATAAAGACTCCATGGGGCAGCTGAGTCATGTGACCAGATAGTGGCTGTCTGGGCTCCCTGGCTCTAGGCAAGTCCCTAGCATCCTTCCTGTGTGTCCCTCTCCCCTACCACACAGGAGATACAAGTGCCCTTTATTCATGCATAAGAAGCAGCTAGTCCTGGGACTCAGTACGTTGACAGATACTGTTGGGCACCAATGGGTACCCAACAACCAGTCTGTCTGGAGGACCCAAAGCCACTGCCCTGTTCAGCAGAGGCAGGGCCAGGAGCAGGGGGCGGGCAGCTGTGTTACCTACCCTGGGTCTCTCAAATCTGCCTAAAATTCTTACTCCTCTGCTCTATTAGGTCCCAGAGGTAGAGCCAGTCTCCACCTGAACCCCAATAGCAGTTTTAGTGGATTGTCAATCTGGGTGTCTGGGGATGCTCTTGGGTAGAGCGTGGACCCAGCATTGATGTGGGTTGGCCAGAAGGAGAGCATCAGAGGACAGACTTCAGTGCCATGAGGAAGTGGCAGTGTTACTGAGCCCTGTAGCTTAGCCAACTTTGGGGCTCAAAATTTCTGACTATTAGCTGGGACCAGGCCTGAACTCGCAGAGGAGAGCGCAGCTGAAAGAGTTAGCCTCTTACCTCTCACTGAGGGTGAGCTATTTCTCACTCCACAGCCCTAAGGGAGAGCAGGATGTTCTGATAACAGAGGGGATTTGGGGTAAACCAACCTTGTGACAGCTGCAGACTTCCTGCAGGCAGTGGTGACCAGAGGCAGTGGGAGAGCCAGTGATCAGGTGTCAGGAGCCTGGTCCCTGTGTGTGAGCAGACAGGGGTACAGGAAGGATGCTAGGATCTTGCCCAAGCCAGTACTGTCTCCACCACTGGCTCCATGTACGTTGTTAGGCAGTCACTTCTCTCCCACTTTACCCCTGACAAAGGTCTACCTACTCACTTTAGGATTGTCATCAGATCCTTACCATTTGTTTTATCAGAGACCTATTTCAAAAGCTTGTGTGGTGGAAGAGGAAACTGATGCCCAGAGGAAAGTGCCTTATTCAAGGTCATGGTGATTCATGGAACAGCCACAGAACAAGGGTCTCTCACTTCCTAGTCTGGTGCTATGATTATATCATATGCCCGCTGGAGAGTAACTTGGTAACTGTCTACCAAGTTAAATACACAAACCCTTTGGCCCTGCAGTCCCACCTCTGGGAATAGCCTTCATTGTGCTCATACAAGGGGCAAAGATATGTATTTACTATACCACCACCTAACAGTAAAAAATAAAATAAAACTGAATATCCATTAAGACAGGAATGGTGATATGAACTAGTGTATGATTCATCAATACCATGGAACACCATGCAAATTCATTAAATGAAAAAAGCAAGATGCATGTGTAACTGATTCTATTTATTAAATATAGATGCTTACATATACTTATACAAGGAACTTAATAGTGTTAACTCTTGCAGTTGGAGAAACTTGGTTTTTTTTCTAAACCTAGATATACCATAGTAGTAGTTTCCATGTCTGTTGGCTTCTGGGAAGGGGCTGGCAAGGAGGCCTTGCCTCCTGTCGTTTGCTTCCTAGGGCCCCCAGCTCAGGGTTGAGGTTTGTGGTGCAAGCAGAGCTCCTTGGTAACAGATTGGTCTTGCTGCTTCTCCAGGTGCACCCCGACATCGGCATCTCTGCCAAGGCCATGAGCGTCATGAACTCGTTGGTGAATGATATGTTTGAGCGGCTAGCTGGTGAGGCCGCCCGGCTGGCCCAGTACTCAAGCCGGACCACCCTGACTTCCCGGGAAGTCCAGACAGCTGTGCGTCTGCTGCTGCCTGGGGAGCTGGCCAAGCACGCCGTGTCTGAGGGCACCAAGGCTGTCACCAAGTACACCAGCTCCAAGTGATCCAGGGACTGACACGAATAAAGGGTCAGCTCTTCCTGTGCACTGTGGTGATTTGAAAGAGGGATGTGTGAAGCCGGAGTGTCATCTGGGGCAAGGGTATCTTCTCTATGTGAGGCTACCACAGGTGGAAAAACAACAATTCACATTCATAGTTTTTAAAAACTGCCTTCTGGGTGTATCCCATTAATGACATGACAGTGCTTTTGTAAACATACAAGTGTTCTCACTGGTAATGAGCTGAAGTAGGACTTGCCACCTGGACTAGAGTCTTGGGTTTACTGCCAGCTATTTCCCTGGGTCTGAAATTTCCTCATCTGTGTTACTCTTTTAGGCTATGGTTTTATAGTATCATTTCCCACCAACTGTCATGATCCAATATGATAGACAGGCCCTGGGTGTGAGGAAGGGGCTACATGGACCTATTCATCAAGATACAAAAACTGAAGGCTCAGACTGGCCTCTAAACTTGCTGAGATCAGTAAGATTTTTAATTTTCCCCCAACAATTTCTTCCCCTTAACTTCAGAACAAATCAGCAGAGATATAACTTTTCTTCCCTAATTAGAAAAATCTGAAACCTACAGAAAAATTACAAGAAAGTACAATGGCCACTCACATCCTTTGCCTGGATTTATCATTTAACATCTGACCACGTTTGCTTTTTCTCTATCTCATGTAGCCCCTGCTCTATCTTATAGACATATGACCCATAAATTGTCTTCCAAGATTGGAGAGGGTGGAGTGAAGTAAGATTTAGACAAATCTAAAAATCCCTTATGTTCCCTTTGTAATTGGATAGACTCAGCTTGCTGTCACCTTCAACTCCATGTGCTAAAAAGGCATCGCCTTGTAATATGGCTGACGCTGGCTGTGATGCTATGTACTTCACATGTATTTTCTCATACCTCAAGCCTCACAGCAGGCTTCCATGAGCGCAGCTGGTAAAGGGCAGCCCCAGAAGATCAGACCCCTGAGCCTCACTCCTACCCACTCCCCACTGTTTCACACCTGGCCAGTGAAGGTGTGTTTCATGGGCCAGCAACATCCACACCACCTGGGAGCTTATTAGAGATGAGGCTCTTGGCTGCACAGTGGTGGCTCACAACTGTGATCCCAGCACTTTGGGAGGCTGAGGCAGAGGATCATTTGAGCCCAGGAGTTCAAGACCATCCTGAGCAATGTAGGGTGAACCCATCTCTACAAAAAATAAAAATAAATTAGCCAGGTGTGGTGGTGAGCACCTGCAGTCTCAGCTACTCAGGAAGCTGAGGCAAGAGGGTCACTTGAGCCCGGGAGTTATTGGCTGCAGTGAGCTATGATGGCACCACTGTACTCTGGCCTGGGTGATAGAGTAATGTCCCATTTCTAAAAAAACAAATAGAGGCTCTTGGGCTCCACTTCAGATCTAGGATGGAATCTGCATTTTAATAGAATGTACACTGAAGTTTGAGCATTACTCCTTTTTGTTCCTCCCTAACACTGCCTCCCTTCTCCTTTCATTGGCTCTGTTCCTCGTGTTTGTTTATTCATAAGCCCCTACCTAACCCTGAGCCAAAAAGCTCACTGCTAGCTGACCAGCATCAGGCAGCTGCTGTTATAATGTCTTGTATTTTCTGAAAAATGGTCTCCTGGGCCTGCAGCAGTAGCGGGGGATACTCACAGATGGCTGAGGGCAAACCCCAGACGTGACTGACCATCACCCACTACACTAACAATCCTGAACACAGGTCTAGTTTCCGAGAACAGTATAAACTCTCAGCAGACCCCAGTAAGGTAGGCAAGGTTGTGCTCATGTCACATCTCTGGATGTGTAGTTTTAAAAAGTTTTGTTATTTTGGCATATTGGAATATATTAATACGTAGACTATTAGGCATAACATATAGGCTAATCAGAAATTATGCTAACAAAGAGATTATGCAACAAGTTCACCACCATATATTTGGAGAATTATGTAGAGTTGCAAATTTGAAGGACAGTTTTTGAAGAATCAGGCTTAGATTGAACAAAAGTAAAAATACATGTTTCAAGTCAAGTCTTGATCCTTTCTTTAGTTCAGGGAAAGCAGAAGAAACCATAGGCAAGGACTGTCAATGACAAACAACTCATACTTAGGTAACCACAATATATCAGGTACTTCATATATGCTATCTTTTTTATGTTTTATATTTTTTAAAAATTCTAAGACACCTAATAATTGTACATATTTATGGGGCACATAGTGATGTAAAACATATAATGTATAGTGATCAGATGAGGGTAATTAGTATATCTGTCACCTCAAACATTTATCATTTTTTTGTTGAGAATATTCACTATCCTCTATCAGAAACTATTTAATACATTGTTAACTACAGTCATACTACAGTGCTGTAGAACACAAGAATTTATTCCTCCTATCTACCTGTAATTTTGTATTTTTACAGCTTGGAAGCAGGTACAATTATCACTATACCACACCTTTATGAAATAGAAATTATTTTCATTTTACAGATGAGGAAACTAAGACTCACAGAAGCAATTTGTCCAAAGTCCATAAGGTTCTAAGAGGCATAACAGGAACTACAACTTTGGCCTATCTGAATCCTATACTTTTTTTTTTTTTTTTGAGACAGAGTCTCACTCTGTTGCCCGGGCTAGAGTGCCGTGGCATCAGCCTAGCTCACAGCAACCTCCAACTCCTGGGCTCAAGCAATCCTTCTGCCTCAGCCTCCCGAGTAGCTGGGACTACAG